>NADL03000603.1:0-219652 GCA_002205965.3 Kappaphycus alvarezii
TTAGGGGTTTTAGGAGATTTAGGGGTTCTAGGGGATTTAGGGGATTTAGGAGTTTTAGGGGTTTTTAGGGGATTAGGGGATTTAGGGGATTTAGGGGATTTAGGGGATTTAGGGTGTTTTTAGGGGATTAGGGGATTTAAGTTACCGGCCTGGTGGGGATTTGGGTGGCCGAGGGGATTTGTTGCACATGTTATTTATATGTTGCGATAAGGCTTGTATAGTCCTTGGAAGTATTCAGGAGTGCTTCATTGTCTTTCTAACAACAGTTGAAGGCATAGAAGTAAAAATATTTTGGGTTATGACAATTTTTCGAAAATGTCGATTTTGCCTATTTTTGATGCGGTTGTACCGTTTTTTCTAGGAAATGGATTACAGACCTATATTAACCCGTTATTATTTAAGAAATGGATGGAGTAGGCAGTGTATCACAACAATTTTATGAAAAAGTGTGCAAAGATAGCGTCATGCAGACTCGTGGTGTTGCCATGTTTTAAGGCGGTTTTGACGGTAAACTCGATTTTGTGGAGTGTTTGTTCAACTAAAGCATGAATCTTGTGCTGAGGTGGTCCCTTGATAGTGGTATTCGGCGTCTATATATATTTGTGTGCTGCGATCATGGCCTATGCAGTGATATGGGTCGGGGCTACCTGATTTTCCCTACTATATCCATTTTTTGTGATTGCAGTGAAAATCGATGAAATGAACAGTTGATATTAGTAAGGTTTATGTTGGATACGCTGCAAGTCAAACTCTGCATAAAAGTGGCCAATGCAAAAAAACTTGCTCTTTAAGCGGAATTGATGACGGCTCTGTTTGCGAACAAGTGATCCAATGTGCTCTTAGTGTGTTCTTGGGACCTTGTAAAGTGAGCTGGATACAAATTCGCTTTTATCCGAAAAACTCCGCAAGCAATCGTTAGTAGTAAGAAAAATGGGTAAGGTTTCCTGAACACGAGGATCTGCTGAATATACATAGGTGACGCACTCAAAGCATTTGTTTATAAATTGCTTCCTAACTGAGAAAAGTAAAAACTGAATACCGTCTTGCCTTTATTGAATCCTTGAATCCATTTGGTAGAGAAATGATTTTTAAATTCTGATAAATGGAGCAGTTGGTATTAGTATGCCTTGTTACCGGTGCGTGGAATGTAATGCTCCGGTGATTGCTGTCGATAAAAAATGACACAGAGCGACCTTTTTGTGTTTACTAGATCCATTTGGGGATAAATATGACTTGAAATCCGTTGGATTGCTTATATCACAAGAGTAGGAAAAGTATGATGCTGTCCGGGATGTAAGGATTTGGAGAATGTATTTGTCTTTAATCAAGTCATTGGCTGGTTCAATGCTTCCTAATGAGAAACGTGACGTACAAATACCTTATGGTCTTTATTCAATTTAGTTGATGCGTGTGTTTTTCAGTTGCAACCTGATGAATACAGCAGATCACCTTAGTAAGTATTTGCATGGTGCTCGTAATGTGAGGTTCAGGCTATGGTGGGGTGGGAATATATGCCTTGAAATCCGTTGGAGCGATTGTCACTGATAGGGGTAAATCGGCGGGGGAGGAGATCCTCAGAACCAATTACCCTGAGAAGGAGGTGTTGCGAGCGACAAAAGTGCTGCCGTGGTATTGTTGAACGAACAAAAGGGAGTGTATATAGAAGAGAGTTGAGAAGCTACAAGCAAGTATAAAAGGGGCAGGGTCTACCACCGACGCTCTGCGACTAGCGTAAGAAAAAGTTTTCTTGGGTCTGAAGTTGACTCTCAACTTCCTACTACTCGGGACTTGGCTTGAAGTTGTCTGCCAACTTGCTTCACCTCCACTAAAGGAAGCAGTTTACTCGGCTTATATAGACTTTTGGCTACCCAAAAGTCTCAACAAACATACTAATAACCATAAAATGTATTCACGGTAATCGTGTGAACCAGAGAGACTATTAGAAGATATTTCCTCAAGGTAAATATCTAGGTGCCATACCCATGCCAGCCACCATCGGCCAGGGGTGGGAATTGATGTGGCCATTATATAGACCTTTCAGAGCTACTTGTAGTATCACCCACAACCTGGAACTGTACTGACATCTACTATGACAGCGTGTCCTAAAATGAAAAAAATCAGCCGACGAATTTGCCACACTCACCCAAATTAAAAATATCTTGCAAATTCAAAAACTGTAAAAATATCTTCCCAATTCCGATACTGTATACAATCATGGTCCTCATCTAGATTTTTTCGTGCGCGAATTTGCGCACATCACGCCCTCTCGCTCAAGACGAACGTCCCGACTCGTCACTGCTCTTCTTCTGCTTCCGTTAGTGTTCGCTGTCTTATTGATAAAATGTATGGTCTCTCAAACGGGTACGGATGCAACTGATTACCAATATGATGCTCTAAAAAGTAGGTTCGCATTACTGGTACCTCACTTTGTAGCATAGCCTCATATATTGGTTTGATCACATCGAGGTGGGGTTGAATACATTCTTCTTCCGTGACTCTTCCGAATCTTCCAAGAGTGAAAAAATATATGTGATATGCAAACTCTTCTGGAAGATGCCGGAGGAATGGATGTCGATAAGAAAAGAAGACGCGCATCATCAAGAACGAATCTTCGTAAGATAAGTGCGGTCCATGTAGCGCCCTAAAACATAAACAGATGCTTATCATGAAATAAGAAATGACCTGCGCATCGTTCGCATCCTCGGAGATATTGCGCAGCCAAAAAGATAATCTTCTTCTTCCGACTGTATGCTGTGCATGGTTGTGAAGGAGAGCTAGAGATGAAGTTGTGGTGGACGGTCCCGATGAATGGCCGCGACCAGCTCCTGACGTACTGGGACCTGCACGAGGTCCTCTCGGGGGACGACCGGAACCTCTTCTGGGCGGGTTGTTGTCTCCTGAAGGTCCTCCTCCATCACTGCTTCAGGAGGATCCTCGCCGCCTCCAACGTTCCCAATTTGTGGCGGAGAAACGTAAGGTTCCCATAGAGGATACGGGACCAGCCTGTATTCCATATCCGGGGGTAAGGCGTAACCTCTCAGTCGCACGTCTTGGTTGTTCTTGAGAAATACGTAAATTGGACGGATAATATTCAGATACGTTTGCGACAAGTCTCCAGCAGCTACCATTCCATATCTTCCTATAGAGTAATGATATTTACCTCCACAAACTCTGGACCTGCTTCCGTGAACCTTCCGTTTTGGAATGAAAATAGAACTCTTATTAATAGTCGGAAATCTTCTTCAGGTAGCAATGGTCCGTTCAACGTACGAAAACATAGGCATATATTAATGTAGAAATGGATGATTACGTGGAGTTCGTAGTAGTCCCGCGTAACCGAGATGATCCATTCCCAGGCCCTTTTTCCTCCCATAGGAATCATTCTATAGTTAAAGATGAGTATGCCCCGTGGTTGCGCATAGTCCTGTGTGAGAAGGAATTCTTCAGGCCTCTGATGGTAAGGGACCAGACGACGTGCATGGATGGCCCTCCTTGATCTCTTCCCTGAGCTTGAACAGAGCTGATAGTGCGGGTGTCTTTCCTCCGTGACGATGCAAGGGTTCGAGTACTTGGTTTGGAAGGCCGGCCACTTCACAGCCTGCTGCATTGCTTTTCCATGTACTACAAGTACTTTAGAGCCAACTGAAAAGGTTCTGACTGCAGGTTCTGCATCCTTATTTCTTGTCTGTGTTAGCGCGCGGTGTGATCTCCAGCCTTCGGTGGCCAGTAGTTCAACTTCCTACTCTCTTCATCGATAATATTTGTTTCCATGTCTCTCTGTAACATTCTAGGAGCCCTTCCGTACATTAGCTCGAATGGTGAGCGTCCATTTCTTCCTCTTCTTCGACGGTAGCCGTATAACACTTTTGGTAAGGCATCTTCCCACTGGATTTCATTCTCCGACATAGTTTTCGATATTGCTCGTTTGATGGTTCCAACCATCCTCTCCGCTTTCCCGTTGGACATAGGAGCGTATGCGAGAACGGTCTTCAGCTGAATCCCTTTCTCTTCCAAAAAACGAAGCAGTGAAGTTGCAGTAAAACAAAGGGCGTTATCCGAGATGATCCTTTTTGGAAGACCAACGGTTCAATTATTTCTTTTTCGATGAATCTCAGTACCACCTCAGCATTTGCCTCCTCGACTGCAACTGCTATTGGCCATCCAGTAAGATGTTCCACCCCTATAAGGAGATATTTGTTTCCGGAAGAAGTTTCCTTGAACGGGCCCGCGAAGTCAATTGAGAAGGTTTCAAAGAGACCGGAAACTGGAAAACTTAGAGTTGTCTTATACTTCCGTATTGGAGTGAATTTTTGGCAGTTGTCGCAGCTTTTCACGAAATTATAGACGTCCTTATGGATACCGGGCCACCAGAATCTCTCAGTTACGAATTTTTTGGTTGTTTCGAGATCCCAATGCCCTAGCTCATCATGGAAAGTCCTCAAGATCTTCATTCTTTCTTTCAAAGGGGCCACTAGTCGGGGACCGGCTTTAGTGTGCCGGAAGAGTTTCCCATTCCACAATGTAAAAGCCTTTTGATTCCTGCGTACCCAATTTCTGTGTTCAAGATCAACCTTTCTCATTTCTAGTCCATCGAGGAATTTGATCAGTCCGTGAATATTAGCTTCGTACTCGTTATCGTTCGGCAACTGCAACTCGGCGACTCCGACGATGTCCTCCGAAGCTTTTTCATTTGGAATCAGTGCGTCCCTCAAGCGGGATAGGTAATCGGCAGGCTGATTATTGCGTCCGGGTCTATACACAATTTCAAACCGATATTCTGCGAAAATGTCGAGCCATCGGGCCAAGCGGTGATGTACATCCTTCTTTTGGAATGCTGTTTTAAGTGCCTGGTGATCAGTTATCAAGACAAATTTCTCGAGTGATAAAAGGTATACGCGAAACTTTTTCAGCGCGAAGACGACAGCTAGCGCTTCTTTCTCGCAGACTGAGTATCTCTTTCCGCATCATTCAGAGTTCGGCTTGCGAATTGAACAGGGTGTAGTCTTCCGTTTTCATCTTTTTGGGACAAAACGGCACCCAAAGACCGTTCTGAGGCATCTGTCTCCACAACGAATGGTCTCTTGAAATCTGGGTACATGAGAACTGGGGGGACACATAGCTTATCTTTAAGCTCCTGAAATGCAGTTTCCATTTCCTTGTTCCAGTAAAATTTTCCGTTCTTCGTAGTGCTGGCATGTAACGGTGCTGCAGTCTTGGCGAAATCTTTGATAAATCTTCTGTAATATGAGGCCAGTCCTAAGAAGCTTCGGACCTCCGTCTTTGAAGCGGGCCTTGGTCCAACTTTATTTTTTTCGTTTTCTCTGGATCCACTCTAATTCCCTCTTGGTCGACGATATGACCGAGTAATTGGATAGAAGTTTTCGCAAAGAAGCATTTGCTCAACTTAATTTTCAAGCTATACTCCGATATCCTCTCCACAACTGTCTTGACGTGCGAGATGTGCTGATCCAATGTTTCTGAGAATATGACGACATCATCGATATAGACTCTTGCGAATGGAAGTCCTTTCAAAACCTCGTTCATCATTCTTTGGAATGTAGCTGGTGCATTCATGAGACCAAAAGGCATCACTTCGAACCTGAACGTACCGGCTTTGCTGGTAAAGGTTGTTTTTTTCCTTACATTTTTCATCCAATGGAATCTGCCAATAGCCAGTGTAAAGGTCAATTGAGGTGAAATATCTCCCGTCCTTCAGGTCCTCGAGGATCTCCTCCATGTTCGGAATCGGAAATCGATCGGGTATCATTCTCTGGTTCAGTTGTCGGTAATCGACGCAAAAACGCAGCTTTCCATCCTTCTTTGGTGCGACCACAACTGGAAACGACCATGGGGATGAAACTGGTCGAATAATATCATTTTTCAGCATACTTGTAACATTTTCTGAGATAAATTGGTCATATTTTGGCGGTTGACGTCTAGGCTTGTGGTAAATCGGTTGAGTGTCGGTAAGTTCGAACGAGTGAGTAACCGGTACACTTGCTTGTCTAAATCTGAAACACTCCATGCAATTACTTCGGAAGATGTTAACATGTCGGATATTTTCAGTGAGGCGGGGCGGGAAGGTGCTGCACTTTTCCTTGGATTTCTGCCATTTGGCGCCCTTTTTCTTCTTGATCCTCAACCTCAATATTTTGAAGGACCTCTTCCGTCGTGCTCACATCTTCATATATGGAATTCGACATATTCTTATTTTCTTTGCAAAGGTAATCTTCTTTCATGCTCCGAATTCTGTCCTTTGATTCATATCATCGCAAAAAGAAACACATTCGGGTTTCAAACTTATCCTAGAATTCCAGTCGTCATCTGTTTCAAACCCAGAATCATAATCGTCCCATGCCATGTTCATTACCCCCGAGGGTACCCTTTTCCACTTCCGAAATGTTAGTTGGTTCCGAATCTTCGCTGTCATAGCTAGAAGTGAAATCTTCACTGTCCGTTTCTTTTAAATCTTCAGGATGCGTGCTTTTGTCGAAATCCAGGGGCATCTTCACGGTTCTGCCGTCAATATTAACTGAAACCATTTGATTGCCCAAGTCAATGCATGTCCCTAGTCTTTCCATGGTAGGGCAGCCAATGATTGCATCGAAAGGGAGATCCGGCATGACAAGAAAGTCTACATCAACTTTAGAGTCCCCAAAGAACACGGAAACTTGTCAACAGTGCCCATGCATTTTGAGACGGTTCCATCCGCTACAGTTATTTTTCGAGTCGTTGGAGTAATTTGAGACCTAGATCTGTCACCAAAGTTTCTAAATGAGGTTTGGAACAGCACCCGAATCGAAGAGAGCTTGGTTTTCATACCCAATACTTTGACTGGTACCAGCTTAAGACGTCTTGGTGCTGTCGAGGCCGATTGAAGAAACAGTTTCTTACCTTAGCGGACTTATTAGACCTGATAATTTTTTTGAGTTCTTTTCTCGCATCCTCTGCGTCGCCCCTCAAAAGTTGACCAAACGTTATCCCAGTTGGGGCCATGCAAGCTCAGCCACCAAATTGTACCTCTTCACATACTCTAGTACGTCCTTAGAGATACTCTTAACTTTCTTACTCTTTTTCGTCTTCTTGGCCGGAGTGACTCCCACTCCTGGAACAACTTGATCAGACCTTTGGTTCGAGGAGGTACAGGTGCTGGGATATGCTCCAGCATTCCATACTCTAGCCTAGGTTTCTTCGATAAAATGTTCCCTTCCCCATCCCTTTTTGTCACATTGACTTGACTAATTCTTCAGCGATGGATACGTTACCGGCATCCGTCAACCTTTGATCCCTTCTATTTTGTAATATTTTCACCTCTGGTCCTGACTCACTCCTGCTTCCGATAAATTTGCTCTTCTGTTGTCTTTAGACCAGCAGTTACTTTCATGATGCCCATATCGACCGCACTTTGCACAACGAGTGTTTCTATGTGGATTATCAGGACACCTGTTTGCAAAGTGTCCAGGCTTGTGACAGTAAGAACAGACTTCTGCGGCTTTAGGGGCCCCAGACTGGTTCTTCTTAATGGTAAGAGTAAGGCTTTCCAACTGCGAGGTTATCATGTCAAGTCGATTATCGAATCGGGTTTCCAACCTTTCTTCCAAGTTTTTGACATCGCTCCTGACAGATTCTAATGCCGCTGCACTAGTAGCCGGCCTTTGATAATTTTTTCAGGGTGTACGATAGACATCGACGTGCGGGTTTCCCTCGGTACCTCACTCAGTGACTGAAACGACTCCGAATTTTTGACAAATTCTACTATGGTACCCTTCAGTTCATCAAAAGTTTGCGGGCCCTTGATGAGGAGGAAATCGGAGAGCCGCTTATCCCCCATAGCCGCCTTACGCAGCATTCCGTACTTGGCTTGGGCGTTGAACCCAGCCTTTTCATAAAGATCACACAAGTACACCAATGAGCTTAACAAATCGTCGAAGTTGAGCCGGGCCTCTATGGCGGTACCAATCATCTCATCTGGTTCTACCTCCTTAGCATACTCTTTCACAAGCCACTCACATACCTCATCGAAGTTACGCCCATTCCCGTTAAGAGACCACCCGTCGATAAACTTGGACTTATATTTGTGCTTTGCGTCACCATGAAGATAGGCGAAGATACTTGCGGCCTTCTCTTCATCGCCCTTCTCTCGCATCACAACGTTGACATATGTGTAAAGAAACTCCTCAACGTCTTCAGTCTTGCCCCCTGTGAACGTTATACGAGCAGCGTTCAGATCCATGATTAACGAAAAGAAATCCCCCGAAGTGATCCTTACTACTGCTCAACTCGAATACCTCGGGTGCAACGCCCTCCACAAGAGTACCAAATGATAGGGTAAATCGGCGGGGAAAGAGATCTTCAGAACCAATTACCCTGAGAAGGAGGTGTTGCGAGCGACAAAAGTGCTGCCGTGGTATTGTTGAACGAACAAAAGGGAGTGTATATAGAAGAGAGTTGAGGAAGCTACAAGCAAGTATAAAAGGGGCAGGGTCTACCACCGACGCTCTGCGACCAGCTTAAGAAAAAGTTTTCTTGGGTCTGAAGTTGACTCTCAACTTCCTAGTACTCGGGACATGGCTTGAAGTTGTCTGCCAACTTGCTTCACCTCCACTAAAGGAAGCAGTTTACTCGGCTTATATAGACTTTTGGCTACCCCAAAAGTCTCCAACAAACATACTAATAACCATAAAATGTATTCACGGTAATCGTGTGAACCAGAGAGACTATTAGAAGATATTTCCTCAAGGTAAATATCTAGGTGCCATACCCATGCCAGCCACCCATCGGCCAGGGGTGGGAATTGATGTGGCCATTATATAGACCTTTCAGAGCTACTTGTCGTATCACCCACAACCTGGAACTGTACTGACATCTACTATGACAGCGTGTCCTAAAATGAAAAAAATCAGCCGACGAATTTGCCACACTCACCCAAATTAAAAATATCTTGCAAATTCAAAAACTGTAAAAATATCTTCCCAATTCCGATACTGTATACAATCATGGTCCTCATCTAGATTTTTTCGTGCGCGAATTTGCGCACATCAGACACCACTCCATCGCTGATACAATGAGGGAACGTATCGAGCTTTGGAACGCAGGGCAGTTTCAGACTTTGCGGGAACAGGCAGTGAAACCCAGCACCCGCGCAACGCACGCTCCATCACCCACCTATCAGAAAATGCTGAATGTGCGCCGAGCCACCAAGCTGGCCAAGGAAGGGGCATATGGCAAAGCGGCACACGCCTTAAGCTCCCTAGGGGTCCTTCCTCCAACGCCTGACGTCGTTCAAGCACTCCTCAACAAACACCCCCAACAGCCAGAGACCGTCCCCAGTGGAACACGGGAACATACTTCATGTGCTAATGCGGCCTCATTTCGGGACATCAGTGAGGAGGAGGTTCTTGGAGCCGTCAGGGGTTTCAAACCGGAATCTTCTGGGGGAGGGTCCGGTCTTAGACCGAACCATATAGCGGAACTGCTCAGGTGTCCGTCTTCATCGGGCCCATCAGGTTTCCTACCAGCGCTCACGCGTATCGTTAACATTCTGGCCTCCGGACGTGCCCCAGTCGCTCTCTCCCCTTGGATATCTGGTGCGCCCCTCACCCCGTTGGCCAAGAAGGACGGGACTCCCCGACCCATCGCCGTTGGTGAAACGCTTCGTAGATTGGTCGGCAGCTGCTTGATGAAACGAGCTACGAGAAAGGCTGCCAACTATCTCCAACCGCTGCAACTGGGCATCGCCACAAGGGCCGGCACCGACACCATCGTCCACAGTGTCCGTAGGGTTGTTGACAAGTTTGGGACTAGCTCTGACTACGCCATGCTCACAGTAGACCTCAAAAATGCTTTTAACCTGTGCAGCAGAACCGCTTTTCTGGACGCCGTCAAACGCCTATTCCCCGAATTGCTGCCGTGGGTCTCGTACTGTTACGCAAATGAGCCAGCGTACTTGTGGTCCGGCCCGCACACCATTCGCAGCATGAGAGGTACACAGCAAGGGGACAACCTCGGTGGACTTCTATTTGACCTTGTCCTGCACCCCATCGTACTTCAGATCCAGGAGCTACTACGATCGGGTAACCAGGAAGACGACACCGTGGGTAAGTTGCTGCTCCATCTTTGGTACCATGATGATGGGTACATCATCGCGCGCCACGACCAAATCGCCCGCGCCGTCGAAATACTCTCATCCATCGACGCCACCAGCAGGGGACTACACCTATCCCTGCCCAAATGCAGAGTCTGGTGGCCTACAGCGCCGCCGGCGTCCGTTCAATGCTTGTACCCGAAGGAGCTGAAGCAAGAATATAGCGAGGGTGCACGTGTCCTAAACGCCCCTGTCGGTTCCCCGGACTGGACGAACAAATTCTTCACCACTCACGTCCAGTCCCTCGAACCGTTCCTCGAAGCTTTCATAGACATTAACAATACGCAAGTGGCTTTTCAGCTTTTGCGCAATTGCTTCGGGGTATGCAAGATAGGGTACCTCCTTCGTGTGGTGCCACCCTCTTGCACGGCGGAGGGCGCCTCTATGTTTGACGCCATGATGGAGCGATGTCTCCGGACACTCGCCGGAGGAGTACTGGACTCGGATATATTCCGAGAACTCCAACTACCGGTGAAATCCCAGGACCCTAAGAAACCCACCCTCGGTTTAGGGTTCACATCGGCGAAAAGCATCGCGGGGGCCGCTTTCCTGGCCTCCAGCGCAGCTGCCAACAGGCTGGCCACCTGTATCTTGCCGGCACCCATCACGGATCTCACGACGTACAATGATGCCGTCTGCGCCTACCGAATATGGTCGACCCTCTGCCTGCCCTCACGACTCCTACCATTTTGTGTATTTTGCTCAAGCAAAACATCCCCGCAAAAGACACTAACAGAAGCAGTCCATGCGGCAGTTCAAGAAGAGATCCCTCTCAGCGACCAACGAAGGCAAGCTTTCCGGGCTTGCATGGGCCTTCCCGGCGCAAAGGAGTGGGTCTATTGTCCTCCGTGCCACGGCCTCAAGACCAACATTGACGCCCGTGAGTTCTCAGTGTGGCTCCAGTACTACCTCCAGGTCCCGCTCTTCGCCCCAGACACGCAGTGCCCACGCCCAAACTGCCCTGAGGTCCTCGACTGCCACGGGGATCACCTCATGCACTGCCTGCATGGTGGGCACCGCACCCGACGACACGACTGTCAAGTCGTCCTCCTCGCCCAAGACCTGCAGAAGGCAGCCCGTCATCCGGCTATCGAGCAGCGACAGGGGCTTCACCGCACAAGGCCGGATATAGAGGCAATGGGTAGCAACGGAGGAACGGACTTTTTTGACGTCACGTTCGTCAATCCTCTTGCGCCCTCCAATAGGAGAGCGCGTACTTTCAACCCACTCACCTCCCTCAACGCAGCCATCCCCGCCAAACGTAGAAGGTATGAACCACTGCTCGCGACTGCTACTAGAGGGAGGCTTGTGCCTATCCCAATATCCACCCTCGGAGGCTGGCAACTAGACGCGTACGCGGTGCTAACCGATGTCGCGCGGAACGTGGCCGTTCGAGCGATGGAGACCTATGGGATGGTTAGAGCGGTGCTTACTCAAAGGCACGCTGCTGCGGCGGTCATGTCCAACGCGGCATGCCTGCTCGCCGGCATTGAGCCGGCTCTGTAAGCAAGGTCATTTACGATATCTACGCTCCGGTACAAATTTACTGGATACCAACCCACATATCTACCACAGTAAATTAACCCCCCATTTACGTTTCAGGTCATTTACTGTAGTGTTAGCCATCAGTGACGACTTGTCCCGCATAACGCATTAGCCGCGTGGATATAACCGACCACATCTTCCATGCATTAAAATAACCCAACATTTTCCACCTCTACCAGAATGGTTGGCCTGAAGGTAGCATTTTAGGGAGCGTAGTTCCTTCCACATTACTGTGTCGGTATACACTTTTTGAGTCGATTGTGGTTGTCTGGAAAACCTTGGGATACATCGGATATATCTTCCAAGAGTAAAACACCCCAAAAGTTCCCCCCTCTACTAGCAAGTAGAGGTGAGGCCAGCAACCAAACAAGCTGCATTTGTCGTTACTGCCAATGAGGGTTATCGCTATAAAAGAATACCTTGCAATCTCGAAAACCGTTCCACCTCCATGTCGGGAAACTTGGTCCGCATATGTGCTGCGATCTTCCAAAACCTGGGAAGGGCGTTACGGGGATCAGCATGATTGTCCATCTGCCGAAGTGCGGGATGAGGACGTCTGAGGGCAAGGGTTGGCCAGCGGCTCTGGCAGCCGCCATGATGGCCTTTTGTGCTTTGCAATAAGAGCAACACCCTTCTTTGCTATATTTGGAGGTGGTCGGACCTATGGGTATAACCTCTATTGACGGCACTAGGAGAAGGCCTGTGTGGGGGCAGGGACTCTTCAAGGGCCCTACAGGGGCTGTGAGGTGTATGGCATCGGCGCGTCGGGGACTAGAGCGGCGTTTAGGGTCGGCCAGCAGTGCCCTGGTCTCCGAAAGGGTCAGTTCGGAGGGATCAGGTGTAAGAGCAAGTGCAAAGAGGTCAGGGATGGCGGAGGCGAGGACAATGACAATGTCCGTGTCAGCGACAGCAACACCCGTCGCCGCTGCTGCTGTGATTGCTGCGTAAGTAGGCCGCGGCATGCTGTTGTTGTTGATGATGTTGAAAAGGACAGGGAAGTGACAAATGGGGGATGGGAAGGAGAGAAGCCGTAAATTGGGTCTTGGAAAAGGTTGAACTGGAACAAGAGTGGACCTCCTTTGAGGTAGATGAAACGAATGGCGGAGGCGGCTTTGGATTGAGAAAGGGAAATGTTACCGCTATCTGAATACTGATAGGCGTAAATCACGTGGAGAAGATATAGGAAGAACCAAATACCCCAAGAAGGAGGTGTTGCAAGTGACAAAAGTGCTACCGTGGTATAGTTGAGCGAACGAAAAGCAGTGTTAACGGAAGACAGTTGAAAGGGCTACAAACACGTGTGAAAGGGGCAGTGTCTATCACCGTTGTTCTATGAACAGCGTAGGAAAAATTTTTCTGGAGTCTGAAGTTGACTCTCAACTTTCTTCTTCTTGGGATTTGACTTGAACTTGTCTGCAAACTTGCTTGACCTTCACAAGAGGAAGCAGATTGCTCATCTTATATAGACTTTTTGAATAACCCTAAAGTATCAAAGAAACGTACTGAGAACCAAAAAATGCATCAATTGTTATAGAGTGACTGAGAAAAATTAACAGCAGATACTATCAGGATAAATATCTAGATTCCTTCTTAAATATCTTAGTCCTCTATTTGAAAGCCAAACAGTTCCTCATAATATTTATTTAACCTAGGCGGTCCCAAAAATATTCACGGATGGCTCAGAAAACTCCATTACCTCCTGCGAAATATCTAGACCACTCAAGATGCCCCATGCGGTTCTAAAGTCGGGATCACTTGGGCCATACTTTTCGGCCCCCTCCCCAATATTCCAGCACTTTCAATGTCTCTCTATCTCCCATAGTTATCATCGCCCCTCTCCTCACTCTTCTCTTCATCTTCGTCAGAAGAGACAGAGATGGCAGTTACTCCCTAAGTATCTCCTTCGTTCTCCATGGACCCCCTACCGTTGTACACTGGTGGCTCCCATGGGTCCACTCAGTTCTCCTCTTCATCCTCGTCTTCCTCTTCTTCCTCCTCCTCCTCCTCTACCACTTACTTCTGCCTGCTCAAAGCAGTTTTGGTATTCCTCTAATGCCTGTAGAGGCCTCGGTAGCGTTGTGAAAAGCCACGAACGAACCACAGTTGTGGGTGACGCCTTGCGAGCGACGGTGCTAGAAGTCAGTAACACGATGTGAGCACCAGTGACAAGAGAATCACGTGTGTGAGTATTGCGTCCGAGTGCGGAGACTCAGCTTGCCAAAAGATATATGTATCAGACGGTCCTGTGACAAACACAACAATAAAAAAATCCCAAAAGTAAAACAAGAGTAGTCAGCTCTACGACACGTGAGGATATCCTTGGAACAAAGAGCTATAGCACAAAACGGTTAAAGACTGTTACTATAGGTGCTCTTATGTCGAAGATGATTTAGGATCCCCACGGTCTGACCAAAGGGTCTAGAGTTGAGGGTTTTGGTTGTTGGGTGGCCTTCGCCTCCCTCATCTGGGAAGGTCGCCCTTTACTAGGCTGCAAAGCCGCTCAGTTGTTTTACTGTAATGTCTTAATGTGTGGCTCTTCACTAACTACAATAATAAAATGTAAGAAAATAAATAAATAAATAGTGGAGGCCCACTACAGTAAAATGCACAGAAGTGCAGTGCCGAATTACTATTAGTAGTCCACATTCATCCATAAAGGGGTTCTTTCCATATTCTCCATTGAGACGCCATACACTGTAGGTCGCCCTCGACTTAGCCATTATTCGATGAGCCGGCACCGAAGCATCTTGAATGCTACAGCAGTTACGGCGGACCCGCTCCAGAACACGTTCCCGGTCCAATCTTCTACAGTAATCATCGTATTCGGCTTGGCCATTTGCCATCAGGTCGAGAGCGTTGAGTGGACTACGGCCTCGGGATCGTTTGGTTATTATGAGGGAAGGGCTGAAGTTGGTCATGTAAAGGCCCGAAAGAAGGGGTGAGTCGATAGGGTAGTTGATGGCGGGGGGGCTGCCTCGACGACGTCGATTTCGAAATTTAAATACCGCGACGTCTCCGAAGAGTATGAAGCCCTTGGAAGTGTAGTGACATCTTTTAATGACACCATGGCTTAAAGTAAAAAATCAACTCAGGAATTTTCCACACTCATCCAAATTAAAAGTATCTTGCAAATTCAGAAACTGTAACAATATCTTGCAAATTCCGATACTGTATCCAAATTTGATTCCCATCTAGATTTTTTTGGTGTACAAATTTTGCGCACACCAAATACCAAGGATTCAGGGCGGATGGAAACTTCGCTTTAATCAAGACTAAGAGAATATGAAGAACCAGGGCAAAGAGCAAGGTTGTAGGGGATCACCTTTCTGAGTACCCTCTGAACTAGGGACATAGTAGAGTCCGAAATCAAGCTATTTAGGAGCATGGAAACATGGATGTACTAACCGGGCAAGGCCATGAGCATGCATTAATAAGGCTTCCAGAATGCCTTGATGGGAAATGCAATTGAAAGCGTTGCGAGAGTCAATCTGGACTAACACCTGGTCCTGGAGTTTGGTGTGCTGGAAAATACGACGCATGAAATGATTCATTGCATCGGTACCGTTCCTGATACCTTTTCCAACTGGATGAGGCAGAACGTAGGAGCGGAGGGCGGGGGTGTTTTTTTTGCCGCAAGCCTATATATTAGGCGACAGAAGAGAAGCCCAAAAGCGATAGGGTAGATTCCCCTTTTGTTGGTCGGAAGCGCAATAAAACTGCATCCGCGGAAATACGGGCAGAACGGCCGGTAGATTGTCGTTCAAACAGAGGTTGAGAAACGTTTTTAGAGCATGAATGCAATCTCTGCCGGTTGAGATCCAACCCTTTGGGCACCGCAGTTTTTGCAGAAATACTAGGTATAGAACATAGACCCCAGGAGAGGGAAAGGTTCGGGAGATTTGTAGGCTCCTTCCCGTGGGAAAAAATGAAGCAGAAAGCAAGTCTCGGCTTCATTAAAACAAAAGGGTATGAAATGATATGGTGAGGGTAGAATAAATTGATTAGGTTAGGGAGGGGGGTAGGTCTAGGAATTGCCCTTGTCATTCTCGGTAGTGTTAGAGTTGAGGGTTTGTTGATTCACCGAATACTGAGTGGTGTTGTTAGCCAACACTTAGTTTGTACGACGAGTTTTCTTTATTTTCTTATCTACCTTTAGTTTCTGGTGATGGCTTTCACTTATATAGAGTTAGAGTTGATTGTCCATTGGATAGCTCGGACTATATCTTACTGTAACAACTCAATAACGCATGGCTAATATGGATACATGTGTAAAATACAATGCATCTTTACGCAACTTAACAAATAGATGTGTAAAATATAATACAGCTGTATGCAACTTCACATGCCTCCTTAGATTAGGTATTGCGGTCAACAAATCTCATTCGACCCAAGCATATTTGAAGCTTGATCCTGTCTGGAGCTTCGGTCATACAATCTGTAACCATCTCTTGCTTTGGGATATATGGTATTGAAATCTCGTTCTTTTCACCGTAATCTCTGAAAAATTATGGGCAACATCAATGTGCTTGCTTCGATAAGTTGTGCACTGGTCTGGCGCCAACTTGATGGCCATAGTGTTATCACCAAAAATTGTAATGCACTTCTGAGCGATCTCAAAATCTTGGCAGAGCTTGTTAATCCATAGACCTTCGCGAGTAGCCAGTGCTTGTCCTATATATTCAGCCTCTGTGATAGACGCGGCAAATACGTTTTGCAACATGGATTTCCAAGAGAAAGCGGCACCGCATATTGTAAAAACATAACCGCTTGTGTATTTACTTGCGGCGTCTCCAGCCCAGTCAGAGTCGTTATACTCATTGACCCTTAATTCATTATCTCCGCTTTGATAGGAAATACCATATTCTTTTGTATTATTAAGTAACGAAGTACTCGTTTCGCCGCTGTCCACTGATCTTCCTTAGATGAACTTTAGTGTTTAGATAAAAAAACAACAGCGAACATAATGTCGGGACGGCTTGTAACGGCAAGATACATCAAACAGACAAGTAACTCCCTTTATGGACAGTTAAGTAGAGCACCGCTGTTTTATTTACGAGCTTCACGATCGTTTGATCCATGAGAGTCTTAGATGGATTAGCAGAATTCATGCGAAACTTGTTTAAAACATTTTCAATATACCGAACTTGATTTGTCGTTACTCGCTTCGAATTTTGGTCTCACTCTATTCCTATACCCAGGAAATATTTCGCTGCTTTCATATCATGTAGATCAACGCTCCTTCGGAGCATTGACCTGACTTTCTCACATATCTCCTGGTTTTTTGCAGCAATTATTACATAGTCGACATAAACAGCAACTATTACGAGAGTGCCTTCTATTTTGTGGAATTGAAGACATGGATCTGCTGAAGACTCCTTGAATCCGAGACTTATCATGACTCTTCTAAATTTCTTCCCCCATGTTCGTTACGCCTGCTTAAGTCCATATATACTTTTGAGTTGTCTCCAACTTTTGCCCTTCCACGTTGAGAACCCAAACATACGCCCTAGTGTCTATCCGACCAAGCGCTGTCCTCATATGAGGACAAAAAAAATAGGAAGTACTGTACTGTGGTAGCCAAATATTTTTTTTTGTCCCAATAAATATTAGTAAAAAATTTGCACTGTAAGGAGTTACTTACAGTAGTGTTCGACTGACCGACGTACTGAAGATGCAATAGCTTCCAACTTTATATACTCCCAGTCACTTCCTCGCATCCGTCACTGGGATAGTGGCCTATGATGCGAATCATAGGTTCCTGACCCAGAGATGGTGAGTTCGATTATCGCTGGGGTTCTGTAAGAAGCCCAAAAATTCCAACGGGAACTCGACTGGTTGTGAAAAAGCTGCTGTCTCAGTGCGCCATTAGGCATCCATTTGAACATGAGACAGAATACGGTGACATCTCATAAAGGGGTAATTCAGTACGCCATAGACAGCAGCTAACTTCGCAAGTCAGATGACGCAAGTACAACCAGTAGGGAGCTATGGAAATAGAACTCATTGATCATTTTTGCTTTTAAAACAAAAAGTCACACTATTTTATATCAACTTAGAATCCAAATTGAGATCCCTATGGTGTTTCTCGCGCACGTGGTCCATGAAGCAACACCTTTTTGTGCTCGCGTGATAGATATAAACATAACCAAGCCCATTGTCACGGCAAGTAGAACAAAGAAATTTTGACTTGCTGACCTTACAAACTCGACAGCGACCTTGGTAAGATGCGTTAGTATACTCACCGTTACTCAATTTTCTCTTCTTGTTAGTTGCAGCAAGATGAGTTCCAATCCCTGAAACAGGTTCCAATATATCACTGTCATCCTCATTTTGTAAGCAGTTCGATGCCCTACGTGATCTCGAATCAAACTTATTCTCAATGAGTTCTTCGGCAAGCATCTCATAAAACTTAGATTGTGATACGCAGAGTGTTGGACCAAACTAATGCTTGTATAGTAAAAATGAATCAACAATTATGATCGATAGGAGAGAAGAATTGACCCTGAGCGACCAATCTTTGACTTCCAATTTCTTCTCAATTCCAAGAGTATCTCGCCTACATCTGTTGTGGCGATCGACTTGGGAACACGTGTCGTAGTATCTCTCCACAACATCTGGAACTGAAATCTCGAATTCCACTTTCCTTGTCTCGCCATCAGCAGTTCTCCATCTTTCCCTACAAATTGGGGTTCCCTGATTGGTTGTATGGCAACTGCTGACGAAATATCTTCGTTCTCTATCCATCCACAACACAGCGATTAAAGATTTGTTGGTATCAGGATTCTTCGAAACAATCGAGATATGATCTCCGCGCTCCGTGAGCTCCTGTGACAACAAATGTTGCATCGGAAATTCCTTAACCGCATTCTTGACCACACCAATAAATCTCGTTCCATATCTCATAAAGGCTTCCGCAGTTGACACCGATGCAAAAAATGAATCCCTACATACGACGCGACCCGTCTTCAGCCAAGGTTGAACAAGACGAAGTGTAAGGGCGGTGGTGTGACAGAATTTCTCTGTGAAGTCATGCCGAAGGCCACCCGTTTTCCCCATCACGAGCTCCAATCTCAACATTATTCTAGACTGGCCACATGCAGAAGCCTTCAATTCGCAGCCATTTTCGGGCTTTCTTTCTGTCATAGGCAACATAATGTGGGAGTCCTTTTTTGATCCAATCTCCCCCGAGACCATACCATCTGCTAATACTTTCATCGACGCAGATATGCGAAGATGGCGTGACATATTGCCTGCGGTGGTCATTGGTGGCCTTCAAAAATCCACTTACCAGAGACCATCTCGAGTCATCCAAGGGCCTTTCCTCCCGTTCAGAAGTGTGGCTGAAGCAAATGTTTGCCAGAATCAGCTCAAACCTTCTACGTGACATGATCTTTCCAAAACTTGGTGCTGGAATGTACTTCGAACCAGATTCACTCCAGAGGTCGCGGCGGTTTGAAAATGAAAACCATGTCATAAGTATGAGAATCCCAAAGAACTTCAATATCTCTCCTGACGAGACGGGATGATTTGCAATGGCATTCAATCGATCATTTGTAAGGTCACGCATGGCGGTTAGGTGACGGAGCGGAAACATGCTCATAAAGCATTCAAATGGCGATATATCTCGAGGAGCACAGCCATACGCGAGAGTATTGCCAGAGTAGCCAATTATTTTGCAGCTTTTCTCTGATACATTTTCATTAATAGGTGTGAAAACCTCCTGATTGGTCCATGATCGTCCATGAGAAAAAACAGGTGCATCTGATTGATGCGCCGTGGAATCATCGGAATTCCCATCTGATGCCGTCGAAGACGGTTGAGGAGCGCCCAAACCTTCATGTTCCGCTTCGTTTGGCAATTGAGCGGTTCCTTCCTCCACTACGACGTCTGTTGGAGGTAAGCCCGCTTTGATGTTGACAATCTTCAACGTGACAGTTTTGAGACGGTCACGAATCTTCCAGCTTGCCTCCACTGACTTCCTCCTTCGACCGCTTACAATGTCGATGTGGACGGCAATAACGGTTCCAGCGAGCAATTTCGTCTTCCAACCTGACCCATACAAGCGCTTACATTCTGCAGCTGACGTAACAAGGGAAGCACGGCAGTGAATGGGATTTCCTGGAACGGTTCGTGGGTCCATTTCTGTGAAAATTGAGGGGATAATCGATGGGTATCGCATCAGGCAAAGTTGGTCCTGCGTTGAGCAGAGTCGGAATTCTCGAAAAGTTTGTTCTGATCGAGTATCTACATGTTTAATAGAGTACGTGGGAACTAAAAAAAGGCGGCTAAAAAATTTTGTATTTTAAAAAATAGTTGGTAAAAGTTGTCCTCATATGAGGACAATGGTTCAATAGACACCAGTGGTGGTGGTAATTCCGGTTGGCCGATATATATTTCTTCTTCTAAGTATCCATTTGAAAATGCAGTCTTCATATCTATCTGCTCAAGTTCGTAGTCTTGCGCTGCTACATAACCAAGTAGAAACCAGATATTCGAGAACTTTGTGACTTAAGCGAACATTTCATAGTTATCCACACCTTGTTCTTGTGTAAATCCTTTTGCTACAAGACATGCCTTGAATCTTACTATTTTTCCATGGGCATCTGTTTTAACAACAAATATCCACTTCGGTCGGATAGCCCTTTTATCTTTCAGCAATTCACTGATCTTCTAAACGCGATAGTCTATGATGGACTGCCTTTCGGTTTTTATTTCTTCTATTCATTCCTGTGCATTTGGACCATTCACAGCTTCTCCCATTGATTCGGGTACTTTGTTGTTAGAGTAATTGTTAATTTCTGCGATGGAGAGAAAAGCTAACATAGAGTCATATGTCAGTCTTTCGGGTTCCTTCACGACTCGTTTAGAATTAGTAGGAATGTGAGTCAACAAATCCTGTCTTTCTTCTGCCAACCTTTCAATATCTGTATCTTCAATGTAAGAACTTTCATTAGGATTAGCCGCAATGGACTTGTCAGGGCCTCCTGCTTCGTCCTCAACGAGTTCCATTTTTTCTGTTTCATGTCGCTCGAAAGTGACATGTCTAGATTCGGTTGATGATTGATTAGAAAATTCCTCCATAAATTTTACATCTCTTGATACAATCACTTTCGAGGATGACAGTATATATATGGGATACGCGTCACTACCGCTATACCAGATGTGGATCCCAGCCCACGTTCGAGTGTCGAATTTTCCTTCTACGTAATGTTTTGGTATCTTAACCTGTACCTTAGATCCAAATATTCGTAACCTTGATAGGTCAGGTTTAGAGCCATACATTATTTCTAGCGGAGTTTTTCTTCCCAATCTCTCACGTGTTGATGCCGATAATGTTTTTATTCTGATATAGTTCATAGTTGCGACTGCCTCCGCCCATAAATGCTCACACTCCTCGAGTTTATTTATACGTTTAAGCTCAGCAAGTATACTCCTTGCTCCTTCCGTTAGAGTTCGAATTAATCTCTTTGCTCTTCCGTTGGATTCTGGTGAGTACTGGGGTGTTATTTCGAGAGATATACCACGCTTTTTGAATAAATCTTCTGTTTTTTCAGATGCATACTCTCCAGCACCATCTGTTCTGACATGAACAAACTTCTTCTTTGTTATTTTTTCTGCTTAATTTATTAATTCTTCCAGTGCTTTACAAGCCTCATCATTTTTTTCAAAAACTTGATCTAGGGCGTGCCACTTGCGTCGTCAAGGAGACTTAAAACGTATCGTGCAACACCAAGCGATATAACCTTCATCGGCCCCATTAAAATAGAGTGAACAAGCTCCAATATTTCTCTGCATTTTTGACTTTTGAATGGTGTGGGACCGCTGCCTGTTTACCCTCACAGCATTCCAGTCATGCATACGCTGTGGATTTAATATTCTGTACTTTTTCTAGTCCATCGGGTTACTCCGTAGCGAATCATTTCTAGTACAGTATTTTTTGCAGTGTGAAACATACGTCTGTGAATTAAATTGAGTTGATTAGAATTCCTCGCGGTTAGCATTACCTTCGGTGCCGATTTATTGCGAACAGTTTGAATGCCTTTTATTTCACATATGCCGTATTTTCCGTACTTCCGATCTGGACTGCTTCATAACCTTTGTATGCGACCATTTTGTAAGTATGCGATGGATACTCAAAGTGTAAACCGGCTCTTTGTGCGAGTGGTTGAGATAATAAGTTCGTTCTCAATTTATGAATATATGCCACATTGTTGAGTGTAATTGATTTCCATTCACCGTTCCCCTTTTGTTTTAAGAATACTGCACCATGTACTTCTATACTCATCTCTCCGTAGTCGGCGGCGGTATTTACGGTACTATCATTTCCGTCTATCTGCCCGTAGTCGAATAATATGTCCCTCCGGTTTGTCATATGTTGCGTCGCATAACTATCCATAAACCACTTATCCGAAACATGTCAATTCCGGTAGTAAATGCTATACATGCTGGATTTGGTCCTTGTTTTCAATGTCTCTTATTTTTCTTTCCTTCATTTAGCTTCCTTGTTCTCTCCTCTACCTCAAGCGGCGCCATAAAATGCGGTTTGGAAGCGGAAGAGTCTGGATTAAAATAGCATCGAAAGAACGAATGTCCTTCTCTACCACATCCATGGCATTTGCCAACAAACGGCCTCCTTTTAGTTTTGTTATTTCGGTTTTCGTGACAGTTTGTATAGAATGCGGAATGTTTCAATTTTACACCGCGTTTTTCGTTCTATTATACCTCTTTTCCATTACTTCCAGCCTCGATATTGTTTCTTCAAATGAAAGAGCCCGTGAGTTTTGTAGTATCGTTTTAATAATGTTGTACTATCGTCCCAATCCTTTCATTAATGCGAACTGTTTATCATCTGAATCCAGCTCATGGTCTGGCATTGCGAGGTCGTTTTTAATCTGCGAGATTTCTTCTACAAACGATCTAATCGTTTGATTTTCTTTCATTCAAAGCCTAAAACATTTAGACCTTAATGTTTATTGACTAGCAAGTGCCTTACTTTTCTGCATACTTTCCAAAGCTTTCCAGATTTCTTTTGGTCCTGACTTCTGCACTAACGACAGCAGAAACTTCCGATCGACATTTAACAGTATTTTGGCTAGGTATTGTTGTTTTAGACGATATTCACTCTTTTTCTTTGCGATAACTTGAGGAGCGTCATCTTTAGTGATTTCATTATTTATGGCAGAAACTTCTACGAGTTCCGGGCCTCTAAAATTTATCTTATTTGTAACGACAAATGCGAATAGTTCTTATCCGTTAGTTTCTCGACGGTGTATGTGGTATTGTTCATGGCGAAATCTGGGACAATAACAGGTTAGAGGTGTGTGTTTTTTGATTCACTGAATACTAAGTGGTTTTGTTAGCTAACACTTAGTTTGTACGACGAGTTTTCTTTATTTTCTTATCTAACTTTAGTTTCTAGTGATGGCTTTCACTTATATAGAGTTAGAGTTGATTGTCCATTGGATAGCTCGGACTATATCTTACTGTAACAACTCAATAACGCATGGCTAATATGGATACATGTGTAAAATACAATGCAGCTGTATGCAACTTAACAAATAGATGTGTAAAATATAATGCAGCTGTATGAAACTTAACAGGTAGCAGAGATTCTGGAAAGGGTAAAACAGAGCGCCGAAGCGGCCTTCTAGATATCACCTGTCAAAAAAGCTTACCACAGCGAGAAAATGATTGTGAAGGAGGATGGTTATATCACAAGGGCAAGAACCGAACGAAACTACAGCCTCTACGTACAGCTGATTACATTGGTCGTCGAGATCTAGTTTAATGGGGCTGCGAAGAGTGGTGGTATATCTTTATGAGTTGTACAATGTTGCACAGAAGCGCGCGGAGGGTATTCAAAAATTAACTATATGCGGGCGGCGTGTAGAACCCTGTCGCGCCTGCAATATTTGGAGACTAAGAGCAAAACGGATAACGAATTCGCCGAGCTCCTGTTAAGGAGGGACCGCGACAGGAAGCAGCGAAGGAAGCAATTCAGTGGAAAAGTCACTTATCGTCGTCGCCCAAGGCGCCATAGATATCAATCCCGACTGGGGAGAGAAGGATATCGTTTTGTTTGCAGTAAGTTCCTTAGGACGATGTTTCTCGCGCTCTGCGAGTGTTGCAGCAGAGCCTGCAGTAACTATACTAGGCGAAATTTGGCAGCGTGCGGAGGGGTGGGCAACTATGAAAATTGACCAAATATTTTAGTCTCTATCCCGGTGTCCTAGAGGTGGTAAATTGGGTTGAATTGGGTTTACTTAAATGGGTTGGTGTACTTAATTTTCCCGCTAAGAGCAATAGCACACTAGGACTACTATAAGTAGGGTAACCACTTACTGTACATACCCTCAGACCGGAGGTTCCCTGGAATACACTGTATACACAATTTCAAGTTGCGACCTAAGTGTCGCTCAAAAATCCTTCCAACAAACAACTGGCGTTATTCCGGACGAGTCTTGCCGCGTGACGAGCGAACAATGTTCGCTGCGCATCAGCAATCGGAATGGCTGCCCGTGCAGCAATGCCAGTCGCAACCCGGTTGGCGACGTCCCGATCGGAAGGGTGCCAGCCCCCAATGTGGAGAGTGAAAGGGAAATGAAGCGATGCCCAGGACCCTTGGAACGTATCAACTCGGCAACGCGAGTGTCCTTGCCCAGAAGAGCATGGTTAAAGGGCTTGAGTGGGCATTGCGCCAGGAAGGGAAGGGTGGCGGGGTTCAGTGGATGGATAAAAGTGACGTCATAATAGTCTGTACCCCCGTTATCTCCAAGCGCCATGATGTCAGGGCGAACTGCATGGCCGGTGATAGGGGTAAAGCATTGGGAGATGAGATAATTAGAACCAACTATCCCAAGAAGGAGGTGTTGCGAGCGACAAAAGTGCTACCGTGTATAGTTGAACGAACATAAAAGAATGTATATGGAAGAGCGTTGAGAGGGCTGCAAGCAAGTATGGAAGGGGCAGGGTCTACCACTGACGATCTGAGACCAACGTAGGAAAACTTTTCCTCGAATCTGAGGTTGACTCTCAACTTCCTACTACTCGGGCTTTGACCTCAAGTTGTCTGCCAAGTTGCTTGACCTCCACAAAAGGAAGCAGTTTACTCTGCTTATACAGACTTTTGGCTACCCCAAAAGTCTCAAACAAACATACTTGTAACCATAAAATTCATTCACGGGAATAGTGTAAGCCAGAGAGACTATTAGAAGATTTTTCCTCAATGTAAATATCTAGGTGCCATACCCATGCCAGCCACCCATCGGCCAGTGGTGGGAATTAGTGTGGCCATTATGTATAACTTTCAGAGTCACTCGTATTATCACCCAGAACTTGTAACTATACTGACATATATTACGACAGCGTGTCCAGCGCGTCCTAAAATAAAATATCAACCGATGAATTTGCCACACTCATCCAAAAAAACATATCTTCCAAATTCCGATACTGTATACAATATTGGACATCTTCTAGATTTATTTATGTGTGCGAATTTGCGCACATGAGCTGGGTTTTGGCAGCTCTAGAACAGGGTGTCGGGCAGCTTTAGGGAGATCCGCAGCAAACAAACGTGTCTGCGAGTCATGGCGCCACCCGCGTGTGGATCAATGGGCACAGCACAGCGCGTGGTCACCATACTGATCCATGAGTGTCTTGCGTCTCCCTTTGTGGCATTTAGAAGCCGGAGAAAACAGTGGCATCCTGCAATAGAACCGCAGCCACATCTTGTAATTGCGGTCCGGGATATAGGTACCCCAACCCCGGAGGCGGTTGGCATGACACCCAGTCCTTGCAACCCTCCACCGACATCGAGGCTCGGAATGCAACAGTGCTCTCATCTCCCTTCGGCATGGCATCAAAGCACTTTTAATCAACTAGGCGGACGAGTTGCCCCTGCCCAAACCTCTGCACTGAGTCGATAGCCGTGAAATGGACTTCCTTCTCTGGTGCTTCTTGTGTCTTCCAGTCTTCGTGCACCCGAACTGCGGATTTGTATAAATGAAGAGCAGTAATAGGTAGCAAAGCCAGAAAAGTAGAGCAGAGGGCACACGTGAGGGACACGGAGAAAAGGAACGCAGCCGCCGCAGTGAGCTTTGCAGAGCGAAGCCCAATGCCAAAAATTGGCTTAAGGGGGCCTAAGGGTGCCACAGGGAGTCGCAATTCCCGAAAATTATTGCTGTCCAGAACCCCGCTCTTCAACCCCCGTAGTTTAGTGTCAACAGGGGAATCGAATTCCGCAGCCCCTTTAGCAGTGGAATGAGGGGTTACTACACTTAGGAGGTAGTTAGTGCGACAAGCGCCGAAGCAGGTCCGTAGTAGATGCAGAGCTGCTTGGGTATCCTCCAGGGTTACCAAAGCGCTGAGGAGAGGCTTCAGCGAAGCGACATGCTTTGAGAACTACCGCTCCACGAATAGGTCCGATCCGAGTAGGGCGCTGAGCACTTTTGTCCCTTCACTATAGTCCTGGCGAAGGTCGGCTGAGAAGGACTGTTGAACAGACGGGGGGGGGGAGCGATTGGCCAGAATGCCTTCATGGGTTGCAACTGTGTACCCATCGTCCAATTACCATAGCCGGAGGAGCAGAGGAGGCCTGACTGTGGTGTCGGCCACATTTTCCAGGCGGGTTTTGAGTTCCCGCGTAACTTTTTCCAACACAAGGGGTAATTAAAGTGAACCCAGAGGATCCCTTGCTGCACGCCTACCAAGCTCCGAAGCATATTATCCCCACACCACAGATGACCCGGGTTTATCGCGTACGTGTAATTGACCCAAGGTAAGAGCCCCGGGACCCTCTGCTCGACCTCCTTCAAAAACGCACTTCGGCTGATGAGATTTACTATTGGGTTGGTTTACTGCGAGTAATGGAAAGATTGGGAGTCCTCTGCACTTGTAATGAAACCATTGGCAGGACCTATATTACAAGTGCTTGAGCATGTGTACTAACTAGAAGGTAGCAGGTAGACCGGTTGACAAGCAGGCTGCGTGGGAGGTGACCATCAACGCCGCGTGTCGTTGGAGGATAATTGTCCTCACCCAGGAGTATTGGTCCAGGGCTCGGTTGGCGACCGCTTGGGCTAACTCCATGATGTTGTGGAACGCTTCGGAATTCCAGCCCCGAGTGGGGAGATAGAAACGGGTACGAGCCTGTTCCTGGCAGGTAGGCTGACTAAGAATCCCTTGTATTTTCGTAGCTTGTCCGCGTGGGCTGCGTTCAAGCTGTGAAGAGGGTTAAAGGTTCTCATTCTGAGGTGAGAAGGGGCCAGCGGGTTCACGAAGGTCACATCGAAGTAATCGATACCGCCGGTGGCGCCCGTCGCCCTGATGTCCGGCCTTGTTTTGTGTTCCCGGTGCGACCAGGGCTCGACAGCAGGATGCCTTGGGCCTAGGCTCAGTTCGTTACTTAGTAGGGTCACTTGCTCATCGTGGCGGACGATCCGTCGCGCTCCGTACCTGCAGTGGATCAAGTGGTCGCCGTGAACGTCCACTGTTTCCGGGCATCCGACCCTTGGACAAGGGGTTCCTGGCTCGAAGAGCGGGGCTTGGCAAAAGTATTTGAACCACACCGAGAAATTTCGTGTGCCTATTCCGGTTGATAGGGGTAAATCATCGGGAGAAGAGATACTTAGAACCAACTACCCCAAGAAGGAGGTGTTGCGAGCGGCAAAAGTGCTACCGTGGTATGGTTGAACGAACAAAAAGGAATCATATGGAAGAGCGTTGAGAGGGCTACTAGCAAGTATGGAAGGGACAGGGTCTACCACTGATGCTCTGCGAACAGCGTAAGAAAAATGTTCCTCGGGTCCGAATTTGACTCTCGAATTCCTACTACCCGGTATTTGACTTGAAGTTGTCTCCCAACTTGCTTGGACTCTCCATGAAAAAGCATTTTACTCAGCTTATAAAGACTTTTGGCTACCCGTAAAGTCCAAAAAAACTGCAGAAGGTACCAGTAAATGCATAGAAACAATTTGTGTGGATGACATACTCTAAGCAAAAGATACTTAAGAAAATAACAACCAATGAGATCCTCTTATATCCCATTCTCTTAATAAGATCCAAACAACTCCTCTAAAATATCCATTCTGTCCAAGCAGTCCCCACAAATAACTCCGAACGGCTCATAGCTCTCTATTCCCTCCTGGGAGATATCTAAACTACTAAATATATCTTCATCCGGTTCCAGCGTCGGCACCACTTGTTCCATACTCTCCAGTCCAGGCCCCACCAGTCCAACAATTTCCATGCCCCAGTTCCCTCATCCACCTCGTCCTCGTCTTCATCATCCTCTTCATCCTCCTCTTCATCGTTCTCATGCTCCTCTTCTTCGTTCTCATGCTCCTCATCCCCCCCTTCCTCCTATTCATCCTTCCCATCCTCATCATACTCCCCTTCCTCCTCTTTATTCTTCTCATCCTCCCCATCCTCCGCTTTCTACTCTTCATCCTTCTAGTCCTCCTCATCCTCCTCATCCTCCCCTTCATCCTCTTCATCCTCCGCATCCTACGCATCCTCCGCATCCTCCGCATCCTCCTCTTTCTCCTCTTCATTTTCCTCTTTCTACTCTTCATCTTCCTCTTAATTGTCCTCTCCATGCTCCTGAACCCTCTCATCCTCCCCTTTATTAACCTCGTAGACCAATTCAGGGGCTACCCACTCCTCGAACGTCTCCCCAGCTCCCTTCTAGATGTCCCACTCCCGGGCCTTTCCTACCTCCACCGCCTCATCCTCAATAAAAAGGCGACGCCCGAATTCGATCAACTTCTTTTTAGTTTGCCGGCGCAGGTAGTCCTCGCGGTCAGTAGGTCCGAAAGGGAGTAGGGGAATAGAGTTTAGGGGGCGGGGATGGCGATTTTTTGAAATGACTTTCGAGGGGTATAGATTGTTCATTTTGGTAGGCTTTGTAGAATGGGAGGCAATGGAGGGTGTTTTGGGTGTGTGTGGGGAGGGAAATGATGAGTAAAATTATCGGAGGCCTTTAAAATTTGGAATAAAGGGGTTTAAATAGGCTCCCTGGCCAGGTCATATAGATCAAAAATAGGTAAAATAAATCTGCAAGGGATTTTTTAGTAGTGAAATTGCGCTTTTTTTCAAAAAAGCGAATTTGGAGGAGCAGGTAAGCAAAAAGGGAAAAAGAACTTGATTCGAGATCGATTCAGAGGGGTAGATACAGTATAAAAATATCTAGATAAAATAGGAGTGAATTTAGAGAGGGCCGCGGTATTGTTAAGCAAGGCTCAAGGAGGACGAGAAAGGACTGGAACTATAAGAAAATTTGGACAAGGGGAGGTTGTACAGTGAACTAAAGGTCGGTACATGACGGCGACAAAAAAAATCCGTTCCTATCAGCACGCGCCTAACATCGGTCTTCAAGCCTGTTGTGGGAAAGCAATGGACCTTTTACTTGGAACGTGGGAGTCTCATTAAGGCCCTGAAGGCCTTTGTGAGGCATGTGCCAACCGGAAGATCTTCATATATTGCAGCATGGACTGCGTCAGTCAGTGTCTTTTGCGATGGAGGTTTGGAGCCAAAACGACTGAATGGGAGCCTGTCGACCGGGCGGCAAGATGAATTCCATTGAGTGAATGCCATCTTGGCCTCCTCCCAAGATTTCAATTCGCTCACTGCAGACAGCAGGCATCGCTCCCCTAGCTTGTTTGTATGTGAGCTAGACGCGAGGAAGGCGGCTGCGATGATGTCTTTGGCTAATGTAAGGCCGATTCCTAATGTAGGCTTTTTGTCCTCAATTTTTTTAGAGCGTGAGTTGTAGCTCCCGAAAGACTGTGCTGCTGGGGACGCCTCCTGCCATAGTCCTCATTGACTGTTACATTAGCTAGTTGAAATATGTGGCTCCTTCGATGGTGGAATATGGCGACAAGACCGGAAGGAGAAATTCTAACTTACATAATCCTGAGCTGTTTCTAAAAATCTGGAAGAAGAGCTGTGAATCCTGAAGTTCCGTGACGTCCTACATAAAGAGTTCCAGAAAGAGTACGTGGTGGGTGAATTAGTGCCTCATGAAATCATTTGAGCCGATAGGGGCATTCAGGACCGCAGTTACCTCGCTGTACACTTGTTGGATCTCCCGGGGTACGCAGCTGTTACGATCTCATTTGGAGCAGCGGCCCATCATATTTTACACTATTATACGTATCCTACAGTGATGCTGAATAGTGGAGTAATATTTTTATTGGGGCCCACAATCTAAATTAATTGTGAATCGCCAAGGAATAATTTTATCCATTTTAAACCGGCCTAATTTTGCGTTGAATGCAATGTGAAATATTTTTTATGTCCTAAAGTTGGGTTTTTTATAATATTGGCTATAGGTATTGCATATATGCTACCAACAAATCATTACCTGGATGAGTGTTTATCTGGAAAATACTGCCATAATTATTGCAAAGCCTGAATCATGTCTACCAAAATTATTTTACGGCTTATCTTTTTTTGTAGCAGGTTCACCATGGTGTAGAGTATAAATAGTCCTAGGTTGTTAGAAATACTTTTTATATCCTTGGGCTATCTAAATATTCCCCTCGATCGGCCATCATTAATTTTGGTTTATATTTCATTATTCATTCGAAGTCCAGTTGTGGCATTTACTTACTAATTGCAATTGGAACTTTTTTTTGGATCTACGTATCCCAATTATTTTGCAGCAAGAGTAACGTCGACGGAGATATCGGTACTGTGAAGCCCGTATGCAGCGGGTATGTAAATGTCCATTTGTAGCTCGGGGGACTCCGAATTCCCAGATGAGTTGGGAACCTGGTAGAGGAGCAGATGCTCGACGAGGGCGACGATCCCAGCGTCCTTGCAGTAGCCGGCAAGAAAGTTGCGGAGGGTGCGGTGACGACGAGTCATTCCGTCTTTGTATTTGCAGGTGAACGCGGGTTGAAAGGTGCGATGCTGGCCGAGCGGCGGGTGCAGACCGGACAGCGAGTAGAACCAGGCAATAGCGCGATGCCGAGACGTAGAGCCAGAGCGACTTTCCACGTGGCAGAGGACATGTCACTACCGCGGTGGTGGTGAGGAAGCGAAGAGAAAACAGATGAGGCGGAGGATATGCGCACGGAGAGGAGCCGTGCTCGGTCGTGGGCTGCCGCGGACGAGAACAAGCTATCGGACTTCGATAGCATGAGTTCAGTTGTGATCGCAGACTGGAGCCTTTCGCCGGGGACCGGCGATGAACAACGCTCGAAAAGAGCCGTAGCTGTAAGCGAGGAAGACAGCTGCGTGTGGCAGGAGTGAAAAAACCAAATGGCGGACCGAAGGACCTCTTCCAGGCGATATAGGGATATGCGGTTTCAATGTCTCTAGTTGCGGCGGCTATATCGTCGAAAGAAGAGTTTCCTAGAAAAAATGGAGAGAGTTACTCATGCATAATGGGAGCGCCAAAGGCATATTTGGATCTGGTATTCCATAAAATGCACTGCTCTCCGCTCCTCCATTAGGTCTACTACATTTTCCACAGATTTTCTCGGAGTTCATCGTCTTTCGAGGGGACAACGCTCGCTTTCTTTGTCTTATACGGCCGCCTTGATCACTGCGTTGCCTGCAGAAGGACTTTCAGAAGCGATGCACGTGCCAAAATGCACATGCACGACGAGTTCTTTCATAACACACGATTAGTAAAGGGGGGGAAATTTGGGTGTTTTAATAATTGGAAAATTGGTTATCCTAATAGTAAAGTCAAGCTCAATAATTACAAATATCAATGGTTACTGTACTGGGCATGATAATTTTTATTTTTAAGGAGATTTTGTTGGTGTATGGCGGGTTAAGAGGGGGTGTTCTATGGCATCAAGCAGCACTGTACAGTATATTGCAAGCGCCCCTTCATGTGCCGAAATAATTGAAGACCTTATTTGCATATTTACATTACAGTACAGTAGGTTAGATCGGATATATCTTCCAAGAGTAAAACTCCCAAACGTTTTCCCCATTACAGTACTGCGCTTCTCAAGTAAAGTGCAGTGTTCAGCCACTACAGTAAAGCTTGTACAGGTACAGTGCTGGGTGGTGGTGGTAGATCTTTATTTGTCATACAATGTCGCACAGAGGCGTGCGGAGGGTATTTATAAATTAACTACGGATGCGGGCGGCGGGTAGAAACTTGTCGCGCCTGCATTATTTGGAGACTAAATGCAAAACGGGTAACGAAGTCGCGGAGCTCCTGTTGAGGGGAGGAACCGCGACGAGAAGCAGCGAAGGAAGCAAGGCGGCGGAAAAAAGCCTTACCGTCGTCGCCCAAGGCGCCATAGATATCAATCCCGACGGGGGAGAGGAGGATATCGTTTCGGTTGCAGTAAGTGCCGTAATGACGATGTTTCTCGCGCTCTGCGAGTGTCGCGGCGGCGCCGGCAGTAACCGTACTTGGCGAAATGTGGCGGCGTGCGGAGGGGTGGGCAACAGTAACGTCGACGGCTATATCGGTACTGTGAAGCCCGTATGCAGCGGGTATGTAAATATCCATTCGTAGCACGGGGGACTCCGAATGCCCAGATGAGTCGGGAACCTGGTGGAGGAGCGGATGTTCGACGAGGGCGACGATCCCAACTTCCTTGCAGTAGCGGGCAAGAACGTTGCGGAGGATGTGGTGACGACGAGTCATCCGTCTTCGTATTTGCAGGTCAACGCGTGTTGACCACTTGGATCTAAGACGGGTGCGATGTCGGCCGAGCGGCGGGAGCAGACCGGACAGCGAGTAGATCCAGGGAATAGCGCGATGCCGAGACGTAGAGCCAGAGCGACTTTCCAGGCGGAAGAGGACATGTACGTACCGCGGTGGGGGTGAGGAAGCGAAGAGAAAACAGTCGATGCGGAGGATGTGCGCACGGAGAGGAGCCGTGCTCGGTCGTGGGCTGCCGCGGACGAGAACAAGCTATCGGACTTCGATAGCATGAGTTCAGTTGTGATCGCAGACTGGAGCCTTTCGCCGGGGACCGGCGATGAACAACGCTCGAAAAGAGCCGTAGCTGTAAGCGACGAAGACAGCTGCGGGTGGCGGGAGGATAAGAGCGAGATGGCAGACCGAGGGATCTCTTCCAAGTGGCGGTCCTGGGAAAGGGTAAGCAGGTCGGAGATAAGTCGAAAAGAATCAATTACAGATGCTGCGTATGCAGCCTCGGTAATGTCTGAAGTTTGCAGGAGACCTAGACCGCCCATTGAGAAGGGGAGAGAGGCTTGGAGCCAGGCTCGCTCTGGACAGGGCAGCTGCAATTGGTGGAACGCTTCCCTCTGCTTCTGATCGAAGCTAGCGGCGAGAACCGCAGATTGAGTGGAGGGAAGCGTACGCAGCAAGTGCATGACCTTGGAGGCGTTCGCGCAGAAGCGGTGTAAGTGGAAAGCCAATTGAGCATCATCCAAGTCTCGAAGGGATTGGAAGATGCGGTCAACTTCGTTTTGGCGGCCTGCGAAAAATTGGGAAACAAAAGCGTCCGAGCCAATCGGGGATCCCAGCACGATAAAACCAGGGGGGGTTGAAAAGGGGCAAGGAAGTGCCAAAGGGGAGTGGGAAGGGGAGAAGCCGTAAACTTGGGTCTTGGCAAGGTTGAGCTGGAACCCTAGTGGACCTCCTTCAAGCTGGATGAAACGGATGGCAGCAGCGGCTTGGGATCGAGGAAGAACAATGTTACCGTCATCTGCGTACCAAGCGTTCAGGGCAGGTGAGAACTTCTCCTGTAACGATAGCAAGAGCGGATGGAGAGCCAGGGCAAAGAGCAAGGGACCGAGGGGATCACCTTGCTGAGTGCCCTCTGAACTACGGACATAGTAGGGTCCGAAAGCAAGCTCTGTAGGAGCATCGTAACAAGAGTGTACCCACCGTGCGAGGCCTGGGGCATGTGTCTGTACGGCTTCCAGAATGCGCTGGCGGGAGATGCAATTGAAAGCGTTGCGAGCATCTATCTGGACCAAGACGTGATCGTGGAACTCGGGTCTCTGGGAAAGACGACGCACAGAATGAATTATTGCATCGATGCCGTTCTTGACGCCTACCCCGACCTGATGGGGCAGAAGGTAAGAGCGGATGGCGGGGGCGGCTTTGTGTGCCGCGAGCCTAGAAATTAGGCGCCGGTAGAGAAGCCCAACCGCAATCGGACGGATTCCCCCGTTTGGCTTCGGCAGCGCAAGAAGACGGCCTCCGCAGAAATACGGGCGGCACGCGGCCGGCAGATCGCTGTTCAAACAGAGGTTGAGGAACTTTGTCAGGGCATGTAGGCAATCCCTCGCGGGCGTGACCCCCCTGCCGGGCGAAGCAGCATTCGCAGGAACACTGGGGATAGACCATCGGCCCCAGGAGCGGTTGAAGGATCCAGGCTGTGAATGGCACGGCGGACATCCGAGACCGAGAACTTTAGCGCCGGAGGCAAACCGTGAGGGGGCATGGGAGTGATTGGGATGGGGGGCGGGGGATGAAGTGAAGCCAAGGATTGAAAGGTAGCTTCGCTGGGGGAGAGTGGGGGATCGACTTGGAGAAGGGCTGCTGTGGCCCGGGAAGGGCTACCCGGGAGAGGAAGCGACGGCATCTGCGAAGGGCCGTGTCAGGGCGGGCGAGGGTGGGAGGGGATGGAATCGGAGAGGGGGTGGCGGAGATGAACAACGAGGAGGCCTCATCGAAGAGGTCATCATAGAGGCGGCTAGAGGCCATGCGGATGCGGTCGACAAGGCTGGAGCAATTTTCCCTGCGGCGGCGGCCAAGAGCGCGGGGGCGGTTGTGTCGGAAAACCAACTTCGGGATGGCAAGAAGTTCCAGAAGGGCTCGAGTCCTGTGCTCTGGCGATGGAGCAGATATAACGCGGTACAAGGCAGCAAAGTATAAGTCGTAAGCCGCGGCTTGGACCGGGCGAGGAATGAAGGTGAGAACAGGGAAGGGGGCGGAGAGGAGGGAGCGGAAGGTGAGGGGTGACTGGGATGGTCCTGAAACTAGATTCACAGCTGGGAGATTCATGCGTTAGGATCCATGTCGGCATCGGGGGCAGGAATGTGTTCGAGGAGACCATAGGGGTTGGTGTCTGCTGGTGTAGTAGGGAGCGGAGGGATGGGCGATTGGGCATTCGGGGCGCCGACTGTAATCCAGCCATCCGTTTGAGGCGGAACAGGGGCAGTCTGGGTACGGCGGCGTTTGAATCCACCTGCCGCTGCTGGTGGGGGAGGCAGAGGGACTGCTCCAGGGAAACCAGGGAGGTCCGAAAGTTTGGCAAGTATTTTCGTATCGATATCCCGGAGAGCGGTGGCGAAGGATCGAGCCGGAGACCATTTGCAATTGTCGTCTTCCAAGCGAGAGATTTCAGAACGCAGACCTTGCCATACTGCAACGAGGTCATCAGCCGAGAGATCATTCTCTAGATCCATTATGCCGGAGAAGGTAAGCTTTGGTGCGTCGAAGTTGTCAGAATGCTGCGCTAGGGTGCGGTAAGAGTCGTATGCAGCGTTGACCGTAGATAAGTCGCGCTCCGCCGCACAGATATAGAAGTGGTTCGGATCTGCGGATTGGATAATGGAGCAGGAACCAGGGAATCCCCCGGCAGAGATGGCGGCGCGAAACTGGGATGGGTTGTGGATCTGGAAGGTCGACGGAACAGAAACGCGAACGAAACGCTTCTGATTACCTCCGAAAAGGCCGCGGGTGGCATTGCGAACAGTGCCTGCAAACTTACGGGCTAGGCGGGCGTCGTCGAGATCGCGATGCTCAGTCAAGCCTTGACGACCGAGTGGCGGAAGCCGCCGAATAGGGTGGGTCCGCACCGGGGCTGGGGCCGCCGGAGCTTTGACTGCTCGCAGATACGGGGCCGGGGCTGTGGCCGCAGGATCCTCTTCAGGCGAGTTGGCGTCGGAAGCGGAAGGAGAACGGGGTGCGGAAACGTCAACGCCGACAAGCGCGTTAAGAATGTTCAGGACAGACCTAAACTGCGGGTTGTTCTGGAAAGACGGCTTAAGCGCGTTGAACGTAGAGGTTTGCAGGGCGGATGCGAGGAAATGATCGGTAGATGCGGGGTCAGCAAGGTTCACAGCTCCGTCAAGCAGTGAGGCGGATTTAACCAAGAAATCCAGCGCAGCATGTGATAGAGCAACGACGGGGTTGCTGAGGGTGGCAGCGGGACGGTTTGTTTTCGGCGCCATATAGTGTGGTATGACGAGGGCTGGCCTAAGGACCGATGAAGAAAGGGACCGAAGGGGCGGGACTGCACGTGCAGGCGCGAGATCACTCGGGTAGTCGGGAGATCACAGACACGAAATAGTGTTACCCGCGGGAGTAAATACTTGAAAAACAAAAAGAGAAAGCAACAAAACAAGAAGGATGAACGCGTTTCGCGAGAAGGAACCCGCGAGCGCTGGTGCGAGACGCACGCGGTGGCGGTCCGTACGGCGGATACGAGAAGAGGGAAGGGGGATAGAGGCGACAGAGTTGTGCAACAATATCGAAGCTGTACAGTGCGACGTTTTGAGAGCATGGTATGCCTCTTGCACTAGTACAGCATGTGTTTCGCTCGAGTACAACATTTTCCGCGATTACAGTATGGGCTTCGTAGCCGCCCTGTAGGAAACGACGAGCTTTCTTGCCCAAGTACAATAAGGATTAGCACATCTACAACACCATTGCATGGATCTTTACCATCGTTATCAGTCATTGGTCATATCGTCATCGTTGCCATTACAGTGGTGACAATAAATATACGACAGTTCGTGTATTCCGAACCGCTACGAAAAATATTCAAGTTTTACTTCTTTTTTTCTGTACAGGGAGTCGGCTGTTAAAGGGTATTCTAAACCTGAAAACTAAATTTAGACAGCTTTAATTTTTCTTGAGATAGCATTTGAGTCAAACCTACCTGGCAAAAAAGACAGCTTCAGTCTCCGACAATATTGAGTTTCCAAGTACATGAGGATATCAATAGGACTTTTAGTACACAACCTTCTTCCCCTTTGCCTGTTGAACACAAAAATAGCACTTTGCACCGATTTTGTTAACTTCATCAACAGTTTTGGATCAATATTCTCCGGTACTCTAAAAATGTATTCAGTAAGCGAATTCACATCTTTAAACTCGCGCTGGTTCGCGTAGAATTCCCTTACCAGAATGCCCCATAGATTCTCGATTAGGCTGAGGTCAGAGAAATACGCAGGGCACTCTAATAGCGAAATCTAATTAGCCAAGGGCGAGTCTTTGGCTACCTTAGAACGATGAAAAGGCGCACCATCTTGCTTAAAAACCGACTGCACCGAAATATTTTCAGAAAATGGGAGGAGATGATTTTCTAAAGTCCTCACGTACTTCACACCATTCTTTGTTACGTTTAGCACACGCAGAGGGGATATTTTTGGCCCGCAAAGCAAGTTAAGACCATGATACTTACCCTCTCATTTTGCCGCTTCGAAGTCCACTGTTCCTTCTTCCTCAATTCAGGTCATTTGTATGATAAGCTGTGTGGTCCATCCAAATTGATTTTTTTCATCGGAACAGACAGCTTTGACTACTTGGACCCACTCCAGGTCACTTTTTACATCGCCTAGAATATTCGAGCTTGTTGGTGTTTTTCTTTCATCGGCGGCGTCCGAGCAATGGGCTTGTAGCGCAAACGCGATTGATATTGTAGAAACATTTAAAAGCTGCGGGGCTTAACAGGCAACTGTGATGAGTTCACCAAGCCAGCGGACCCATATTCACCCTGAGATGCGATACGGATAACATGACGCTTTATGGATGCGGTGAGTTTAGGTGGGTGGCAGAGCTTTTTTTAACTCCATACTGGTTTGGAGCCTTAGCAAAGCGGCTTAATGCGTCTCTCGATCGTCTAGGCTCTCTTGCGACGGCTAGTATACTCCAGTACTCAGCGTGGTAGGCGATTGTTAGGCTCTTTTCAAAATGGGTTAAGGACGGCTTTCGAGGCATTTTTTGAGATAGATGGAAGAGCTGATTCGGATTTCTGTCTGTTAAGGCCCCTTGAAGCGATTAATTAGAATTTACATACCAGTTTTGAGCTTCATACTTCTGTTTGTTTGGCGCAAAACGGCTGTTTCGGTCGAAGTATAGCTGTATTTATTGCGAGGCTTTTTGGCTCATATTTTCATATCTCAGCAAATATTAAATCCTTTTAAACTTCTTTTCCTGTTTCCGAGTGCTGTTTAAAAGTTTTGCCTCTGTATGGAAAACCAGCAATTTTTCTTTAATTTTTTTGGCCGTGGTTCAAAATAGATCAATTCTCGTATATTTACTGCCTCCACTATATAGTCTTGCTCTGTTACCTCATCAATGCACGTACCAATTCTCAGTGTCAATGCCCTCTTGATTATAGATTGCGAGCAAAACAGCAGGTAAGCATAAAAACGTCTTCAATACCAGCTTGAACCATTTGTTTTTTTCTAGGCACAGTAACAGTTCCAGTTACCCAATCATAAGATAAAACAGCCATTGGTGTCGAACAACTGCCTCGATGCTCAATTTTTTCCTTATATATTCTAACAGCGCCTCCGGAATGTACAGCGGTTTTTCGGACAGGCTTCAAATTCATTATACGAATAAGCTAACTACTCGAAACAAAAATAGTGAGACCATTTGATTTATTATCAAGTAATTGAAATGGGAGCGAGCATTTTAACACTTATTGCGTACACTTTGGCAACGCATGAGCTGAGCAAATTTTCGTAGCATAAGGATTGATCGAGATCCTGAAGTCAGCTTGGATTATCATGCGCTTCGTTCCCTTGTTGATATTTATCTTTCAACCGTAAGTAAATTTCGCGACTGACAATTTGCTTAAATTCAATGACATATTCGCTGTAACGCCGAGAATTAATTTGAAGATATTAAATTACATGGCATTCTGAATACTATATGTATTTCGTTTATACGAAATCTGGGTCGTAAGGAGCGCTCTGAGGTGCTTGAAAATTTACACATCCATGGTGTCTCAAATAGGGGTACCGCATCCGCCCTAGAAGTCTTTGGCACGATAGCACCAGCCGAATATCGAGAAATTGAGTCAGTTATGTAAAAATATGTTTTCCTTCAATTTTCAAATGCTCGATGCGTACCACTTAGTTGAACTCACGATCCATTGAACTCAATGAAATCTTTCTTTTATCTTTAGGGGTAAATGTGGGCATACATCTGTTAGACTCCTCAATTGTGTTGACAGGGTTTTCCATTATCTCTACACTCCACAAATCGTTGCGCTGTAAAAGAATTTTCATATCAACATATGTTGAGTATCCACACACATTTTTGTGAATCTTATCGACAATTCCGCTTACTTACAAGTTATGTTCACTTTATGGCCTCATTGTTAATCTGAACACCGGCAGAGTATATTTTACTCTTGCTTTTTGACGAGGGACTAGCATTTTTCGACAGAAAGTTTCTGTATTGAATGGAACTATGTAGATAATGTTTAACGGGGAAAATATAGTTCTCTTTGTCAGGAATTAGCAGATACCTGGTACCAATGTACTCAATGCTGCACTTGCGGGTATCTTTTAGACCAATGACCCGTTCCGGCGACCGTTCAGTAGTAAATAGAGCAATGGAAACCATTTCGCATTCTTCTGTTTGGCTTTTCGTCAAAACAGATAACAATATCTGTCTGTCTTACTTGAATGTTCTCCGTTGCCATATTGCCAATAAGGCCGAGATTGGAGACTTTTTGAAAATGATAGTAATTTAAAATCCCAATATGGTAAAAATAATGGGTAGAGTATTTGCAAATTCATTCAAACACATACCACTGTATAATGCTCCATCGTCGAGGAGGAGACTGAAAAATAGACGTTAGTATAATGATTCTTTGACACAATCTTCACGGTACTAAATTTAATTATTTTCTTCAAAGAACTGGACGCATTGTCATTTTTTAATGAAATCTGTAGCTAATGATCCCCATCTGCGGTCAGACAATTCCACTGACATTGGATCAGTCACCTTTTTTGATTAGAGCCCTTATAACGCTGACACGTGAGACATCCTTCACAATACTTTCGAACATCCTGGCTCTTATGTTTCCAATGGAAATTATTTAATCTGTACGGTGTCTTCGCAAATTCAAAATGTCCAAAAACTTTCGAGTCGAGAGCAATTTGCAAAATATCCGAAACTGACCTTCTTGGTACGCCCAACATTTTTTGTAAAACAGCCTTGAACCATCTTTTCGGAACATTGGGAGAAGTATTTCAAATATCTGCATCTGAACCATTCTCTGGCCACTCTCCTTCCATGGCTTTTACCACTGGACCAAACTGGTCTTTACCATACCGAGGAATGATCTGATCAACATAAAGGTAGGGAACTTCAACGTCATTCACTGGGACGTCACGGTCTCATCTCGTCACGTGCGGAGATCTAGATGATGCGTCTCCCAGGACGTGAATTCTTCCAGGCTTCAGTGTGATGGGAAATATTCCGAAGTTACCGAAAGTTTCCAACCAACATGCTTCTTTCCGACTCAGTTTTGGTTTTGTGAAGAAGCTCTTAAGCACCTGGTTGTCTATGAAAATCTCAAATTCTGAATTTTCAAGTTTGCACCTGAATCTTCCCGGAAAATTAATCGAAGCCAGAATCTCTCTGTCATTTGCAGTGGATTCTGACTCAGTTGGTGAAATCTTCTTTGAATAGAAAGAAACTATACGAAACCTTCCATTCTCATCCAACTGTGTTAGAGTTTCACCTGCAACAATCTGTGAAGCATCCATATGACCACGAAATGGCTTTTTTCAATTAGAAGCGACTAATATTGGAGCCAATGTCATTGCTTCCTTTAGCTTCTGGAAAGTTTTATCACACTGTCGATCCCATTTCCCTACATTTCCCTAAACCTGCACCTTTCTTTTGTCAGGTCTGTGAGAGGTGCAGCAATTGCAGAGAACTTCGGAATGAACCTACGGAAAAACTTTATAAGACCTAAGAAACTTCTCAACTCCGTTAGAGATTCAGGTTTTGGCCAAATTTGTAGGAATTTGACCTTCCCAGGATTGATACGAATGTCGTCCTTCCCGACTAGTAAACCCAAAAACTCCAGCTCAGTCTGAAGGGAAGAGCATTTCTTCGGACAAATGTATGGCTTGTGATCCTTAAGTTTCTTGAATACAATTTCCAGATGTTCGTAATATTCTTCCTCATTTTTACTGAAGATAAGGAGATCATCCATATAGATAACCAAGAAGACATCGATGGAATCATAGAAGATGTGGTTCAGCAAAGTTAGGAACGTAGCAGGAGCGTTGCAAAGTCCCGTTGGCATAAACATATATTCAAATTTCCCATACTTTGTATTGAACGCATTCTTTTCGATTTCCTCTGGTTTCACCCTTATCTGATGGAATCCGGGTTTCAGATCAAGCTTGGAGAAAAATTTCGCATCTCCAAGTCGATGGAACTTTCATCAGAACGAGAGTAAGGTGCATTATTCTTTTTGGAGATGTGATTCAATGCGCGATAATCCACAGCACTTCTAAGTTTTCCATCACTTTCTTTCACACAGAAAAGTGGTGCTCCATATTGTGATTTACTGTACTTGATCGTCCTATTCCTCAAAAGAGACTCAACGAACTCTTTTGCTGCCCAAAGTTCGGATGGTGACAACTGGAATACAGGTTGATGACGTGCTGTTGCTCCTTCCACGACTTTGATCTCATGATCAACTGATCGAATCGGAGTAAGCCCACTTGCCAATTCTCCCTGAAAGACCTCTTTAAAATTTTCCATTAATCTGCTCAGTCTTCCATCGAACTTTGAATCTGTCTCTCTTCTCATATTGTGAACTTCAAATAACTGAAATACTTCGAAGTCACCCCCATGCCTCAGCATTCGTCTAAATTTCTTCACCCCCAAATTGGATACATCAACATGGTTTTCGTCATCTGGCTCAATCACTGGAATAGAAGCACCGTTCACCATCACAATCCGTTTCCGATAGTCGACACGTGGGTTGTGGGCAACAAGCCACGGCATTTCCAACAGAACATCATACCTAGTTTCGGAAACAGCCCAGATAGAAGTATATTTATGTTCACTTATCAAAATAGTTCCGTTGGAAATGATCTCAGATATTTCCTCAATAACTCTCTTTTGTGAATGTCAAACAATGACCCGTTCACGCCTAATCTCCAAAAAGGTCCTATTTCGCTTCAGTAACTCGGCTGAAACCACGTTTGTATTTTATCCATCTTCCTTTAGTAATTTGACTGCTATTTCATTCAGTCTAATTTCAAGTACTAACATAGGCTCCACTCGTATAGGTCCATATGTGGGGATGCTGTCATCATGACTCTACGTGATTCCATTAGACGCGGCTTCGGAGATTCTCAACTTTTCTCTGTCCTCCGGGAACGTAGCTCCGGCGATGTCCAAAACAGTTTCACTCTGCTCATTGGGACATCTGTTCACTCTCACCAATGGTCTCACTTGAGTGTTCACCAAGTCTGGTGGACTAACTACTTTTCCGAGCTAAAGCCATTCAAATCATAACTGTTTCCTGCCTGTGCATTTTTCGCCACTATGCGACTACCACCCCTGTTACATTTACTTCCGTTTCCTTTTCTGTGTTTCCAAGTTTTACATCCCACCTTATTGTACGTAAAGCACTGGTTCTCCATGAAGTTTTTCTGACGCTGTCCATCGTTTTTACGTTCCTGGATTTCGATCTCCATCAGCATAGGACCTTAGGCATTTAGATTGGTGTGAAATGAGCCTCTGCCAGTGAAGGAACCTTCACCGTAAAATGCTCCATCAACATTAAGAGCAATAACAGTCGCAGCTTCAAACTTGGATGGGTTCCCTTTACGAACCTGCAACAGAATGTGTGATTTAATACCTTCACAGAACTGCGCCAATTTTTCCGGCTCATTGATACCGGGAATATTGATAACCAAATTACGAACCTGCAACAGAATGTGTGATTTAAGAACTTCACAGAACCGCGCCAATTTTTCCGACCCACTGATACCGGGAATATTGATAACCAAATTCCTGAACTCCAAGAAATACGTTGCCACGCTCGTTTTCTGGCGGATCTTTGTAAGTTTGTCGCGAGCTCGAATGAAACTGTCCTGGGGAATAAGCTCTGCTTCAGCCAGGAGTTTGGAAGCTTCTGATGTAGGCGAAAAAGAGTTCTCGGACACAATTGTATACCACCTGCTTGCCGTAGTTCCGGTCGTGACTGTCGAAGCAAAGTCGATAGTATTCCGGGAACTGATGACTTCTTCATGGCCCACTTGAATAAGTCTTAGGTACTTTTCGACTGAATGCAACCAAGACCGAACTGTCAACGCATCTCGAGTCCCATTAAAAACACAGGCTAGTTGGTTAGAAGAAGTATATGTTCAACAAACCTCTTCATTAAAGCCTTATATCAACACCTAAACTTGAATACAAGCACTTGAAGTTGAAATCTGCAATTGATTCGTCCTTGGAAAACAGATTGGCTTCCTAACCGTGGAGAGAGTGACTCTCCAGCAGCTTTGATCAAACCTATAATACGGTGTGACTCAGCAATCTGTTCGGAATATCCCTACCAGTCCACTTTGTAGACCGGGATCAGTGTTCTTACCGTATAGGAAAGCCTCTCAAGCCGAGTTTAAGCTAGTGCACAACCGTAGAATACCCGTTTTGAGCACGTACCTCTTAGTCCAAGTCCAGTCCAAGTCAACCCTATAAAGCGTTACCTGAACCCGTGACCCAGTCGGTGCACCTAGCTAACAGCCAACGAGTGCAATAGGATTTTATAGGAATGCTGTGAGGGGACCCTCAAATGGAGACTTGGTCAGAAGTTCGGCTTTACTAAGGCAGCCTAGGTAGGCCTGACTGTAAAGTCTAAGTATTATGAACAGGATCACGCACCTTCGTAAGACCTGCAAGCTACTTGAACAGAATTAGCTAGAGATCGCAGACTATGATGCACTCCAAAGTTCCCGGCTACCTAGTTCTCCAATTAGTAAACGCGACCTGCGTAGAACAATGAGGCTAAGAGTACTTGGCACACCAGCCCACAGGTACTCTCCTGTACTTTGCACTCCAGCCCACAAGTACAGTATGTGATATTGCTTACCGTAACAACTGTCTGCAAAACGTTTTCCAAAATTCAGCAACCCAAAATACACGTGTAATAAAATCTCGAACTAGAGCAAGATGAAAGCGAAAAAGCAGTAGAACCGGTGAAGGCGATGCTACCAGTGAAACAGATAGTGAGGTAGCCGGGGCGCTGCTAAAGGAACAGTAGAGACAATGGTAGTGGGTTTCGGCAATATAGAGGCAAAGGGTGTGTGGAGTATACCTGGATTCCACAAGAATCCAGATGGGCCCCCTTTTTAAAGACAGTACGGTAACTCTACTCTAGAAATTCTATACTTTGTTAGCTCAGTATAATTTACTAGAAAGTAGAGGTGTAACTACATAATTGTATAATCTAGAATATAACTACGTAAATAAAACGATGACGTGAGGCTCCACGTCAAATTTCTATGTTACACCACTGTGTAATAGAGTACTGGAATAGCGACAGCGAACAAGTCTCTATTACACAGTGGTTTAGCAGAGACATTGTTACAGCATATGGGCCAAAGATTGTCTTCAATGCCGATTAATGTGGCCTATAGCACGGAATGGCCCCTGAGAGGACAGTTGATAAACAGCCGTTACGAGGTCGTCAGAAAAATAGGACAGGTATACGGTGGTGGTGTGCTGTAATATATGTGATGGTACATCTTTATAGGTGGTACAAAGTTGCACAGAAGCGTGCGGAAGGTATTTATAAATTAACTACGGATGCTGGCGGTGTGTGGAAACCTGTCGCGCCTGCATCACCTCGAGACAACGCAAAACGGGTAAAAAAGTCACGGAGCTGCTGTTGAGGGGAGGAACCGCGACGCGAGGCAGCGAAGGAAGCAAGGTGGCAGGAAAATCCCTTGCCGTCGTCGCCCAAGATACCATAGATATCAATCCCGACAGGGGAGAGGAGGACATCGTTTTGGTTGCAGTAAGTGCCGTAATGACGCTGTTTCTCGCGCTCTGCGAGTGTTGCGGCGGCGCCTACGGTAACCGTACTCCGCGAAATATGTGATCGACTAGGGCGACGGTCTCAACTTCTTTTCAGTAGCGGGCAAGAACGTTGCAGAGGACGTGATGTCGACGAGTCATTCCGTCTTCGTATTTGCAGGTCAACGCGTGTTGACCGCTTGGATCTAAGACGGATGCGATGTCTGCCGAGCGCCGGGAGCATACCGGACAGCGAGTAGATTCGGGAATAGCGCGATGCCTAGACGGAGAGCCAGAGCAACTTTCCTCTAATATATTTGATAATTGGCCACTTGCGTTACATGTACATGGCTGCCTGTCGTCTTTCCCAGAGATCCGAGTTCCAAGATCACGTCTTGGTCCAGATCGATGCTCGCAACGCTTTCAATTGCATCTCCCGCCAGCGAATTCTGGAAGCCGTACAGATACATGCCCCAGACCTCGCACGGTGGGAACACTCTTGTTACAATGCTCCTACAGAGCTTGCTTTCGGACCCTACTATGTCCGTAGTTCAGAGGGCACCCAGTAAGGTGATCCCCTCGGTCTCTTGCTCTTTGCCCTAGCTCTACATCCCCTCTTGCTATCGTTACAGGGGAAGTTCTCACCTACCCTGAACGCTTGGTACGCAGATGAAGGTAACATTGTTCTTCCTCGGTCCCAAGCCGCTGCTGCCATCCGTTTCATCCAGCTTGAAGGAGGTCCACTAGGGTTCCAGCTCAACCTTGCCAAGACCCAAGTTTAGGGCTTCTCCCCTTCCCACTCCCCTTTGGCACGTCCTTGCCTCTTTCCAAACCCCCCTGGTTTCATCGTGCTGGGATCCCCGATTGGCTCGGACGCTTTTGTTTCCCAATTTTTCGCAGGCCGCCAAAACGCAGTTGACCGCATCTTCCAATCCCTTCGAGACTTGGATGATGCTCAATTGGCTTTGCACTTACACCGCTTCTGCGCGAACGCCTCCAAGGTCATGCACTTGCTACGTACGCTTCCCTCCACTCAATCTGCGGTTCTCGCCGCTAGCTTCGATCAGAAGCAGAGGGAAGCGCTCCACCAATTGCAGCTGCCCTGTCCAGAGCGAGCCTGGCTCCAAGCCCCTCTCCCCTTCTCCATGGGCGGCCTAGTTCTCCTGCAAACTTCAGATATTACCGAGGCTGCATACGCAGCATCTGTAATTGATTCTTTTGAACTTATCTCCGACCTGCTTACTCTTTCCCAGGACCGCCACTTGGAGATCCCTCGGTCTGCCATCTCGCTCTTATCCTCCTGCCACCCGCAGCTCTCTTCGTCGCTTATAGCTACGGCTCTTTTCGAGAGTTGTTCTTCGCCAGTCCCCGGCGAAAGTCTCCAGTTTGCGATCACAACTGAACTCATGCTATCGAAGTCCGATGGGTTGTTCTCGTCCTCGGCAGCCTACGACCGAGCACGGCTCCTCTCCGTGCGCACATCATCCGCATTGTCTGTTTTCTCTTCGCTTCCTCACCCCCACCGCGGTACGTACATGTCCTCTTCTGCGTGGAAAGTCGCTCTGGCTCTACGTCTTGGCATCGCGCCTTTCCCGGGATCTACTCGCTGTCCGGTCTGCTCCCGCTGCTCGGCCGACATCGCACCCGTCTTAGATCCAAGTGGTCAACACGCGTTGACCTGCAAATACGAAGACGGAATGACTTGTCGTCATCACATCCTCCGCAACGTTCTTGCCCGCTACTGCAAGGAAGTTAGGATCGTCGCCCTCGTCGAGCTCCGCTCCTCTACCATGTTCCCAACTCATCTGGGCATTCGGAGTCCCCCGCGCTACGAATGGACATTTACATACCCGCTGCATACGGACTTCACAGTACCGATATCGCCGTCGACGTTACTGTTGCCCACCCCTCCGCACGCCGCCACATTTCGCTAGTATGGTTACTGCAGGCGCTGCCGCAACACTCGCACAGCGCGAGAAACATCGTCATTGCGGCACTTTCTGTAACCAAAACGATATCCTCCTCTCCCCGGTCGGGATTGATATCTATGGCGCCTTGGGCGACGACGGCAAGGGTTTTTTCCGCCGCCTTGCTTCTTTCGCTGCTTCCCGTCGCGGTTCCTCCCCTCAACAGGAGCTCCGCGACTTCGTTACCCGTTTTGCTTTTAGTCTCCAAATAATGCAGGCGCGACAGGTTTCTACCCGCCGCCCGCATCCGTGGTTAATTTATGGATACCCTCCGCACGCCTCTGTTCGACATTGTACAACCCATAAAGATTTACCACTACATGGCCACATGGCGCGTCCACAGGTAGTGGCCAATTAACGATGTAAATTTTATTGCATTAATCTATAATGCTATCTACGCGAGTGGACTGTACCCTGCCGCACTTAATCCGGCTGTCCTTTCCGACAGCAAGCAAGGGGTCCTGGGCTGCGTGGTTCTGCTGGTTGTGTCCGAGGCCGCAAACCGGGAGCACATGTCGACGTCGTCGCCGCTCTCTGTAAGCATCGCGCTTACACAGGGAGTTTTTCAAGCTACCACCGCCTTGGCCCGCAGGTGTGTCGGTAGTGGAATTTTCTTCCTTCCCTTCTGTTGGCGTGGGCATCGGTTTAGCCGGTGCTGGGTTGAGTCTATTTAGCAGGCCCACTAAAAATCAAATTAAAGGTCTCCATTTCTCCCTGCAGTATCTAGATTAGATCCTGTTCCAGATATTTTTCCTTGGATACATTTTTAGTGTTCAGCACTGTACCGCTCTTCGAGCCAGGAACCCCTTGTCCAAGGGTGGGATGCCCGGAAACAATGGACGTCCACGGCGACGACTTGATCCACTGCAGGTACGGAGCGCAACGGATCGTCCGCCACGATGACCAAGGTACCCTACTAAGTAACGACCTGAGCCTAGACGCAAGGCATCCTGCTGACGGGCCCCGGTCGCACGGGGAACACAAAACAAGGCCGGACATCAGGGCGACGGGCGCCACCGGCGGTACCGATTACTTCGATGTGACCTTCGTGAACCCGCTGGCCCCTTCTCACCTCAGAATGAGAACCTTTAACCCCCTTACCAGCTTGAACGCAGCCCATGCGGACAAGCTACGAAAATACCAGGGATTCTTAGCCAGCTTACCTGGCAGGAACAGACTCGTACCAGTTACTATCTCCACACTCGGGGGTGGCATCCCGAAGCGTTCCGCCACATCAGGGAGGTAGCCCGAGCTGTCGCCAACCGAGCCCTGGACCAATACTCCAGGGTGAGGGCAATTCTCCTCCAACGACACGCGGCGTTGATAGCCACCTCCAACGCAGCCTGCTTGTCAACCGGTCTACCAGCTACTTTCTAGTTGGTACACACGCTCAAGCACTTGCAATATAGGTCCTGCCAATGGTTTCATTACAAGTACAGAGGACTCCCAACCTTTCCATTACTCACAGTAAACCAACCCAATTCCCCAAGGACACTCGCTTTGCCGAGTTAATACGTTCCAAGGGTCCTGGGCATCGCTTCATTGCGCTTCCACTCTCCACGTTGGGGGGCTGGCACCCTTCCGCTCGGGACTTCGCCAACCGGGTTGCGACTGGTATTGCCGCACGGGCAGCCATTCCGATTGCTGATGCGCAGCGAACATTGTTCGCTCGTCACGCGGCGAGACTCGTCCAGAATAACGCCAGTTGTTTGTTGGAAGGAGTTTTGAGCGACGCTTAGGCCGCAACTTGAAATTGTGTATACAGTGTATTCCAGAGAACCTCCGTTCTGCGGGTTTACCGTATACTGTACAGAAAGTGGTTACCCTGCTTACAGTAGTCCTAGTTGTAATACAAAAAATGGTCCTCCCCTCATTTAATACAGGAAATGGTCCTCCTTTCACGTAATACAGGAAATGGTCCTCCCCTCGTGTAATCCAACAACCTACAACGATCCCGCCCCTAACTTCTCCCACCGTCATTTCCAAATTTACTTCCATTTTATCTAGATATTTTTATACTGTATTTAACCCTCTGAATCGACCCGAATCAAGTCTCTTTTCCCTTTTAGCTTACTTCCTCCTCCAAATTCACCTTTTTTGAGAAGAAGGGCGCAAATGCACTACTGCAAAATCCCTTGCAGATTTATTTTACCTATTCCTAATCTATAGAACCTACCCCGGGAGCCTATTTAAACCCCTTTATTCTAAGTTCCAAATGCCCCGTTCATTTTACTCATCACCCCTCTCCCCCCACACACTCAAAACACCCTACATTGCCTCCCGTTCCCCAACGTCTATCAAAATGAACAACCTTCGCCCTCTGTCCCTATTTCTAAAAACCGCCCTTCCCGTCCCATCAATGGCCTTCGTCTCGCCGCCTACGGGCCAACCGATGCCGACGACTACATCCGGCGGCAAACAAAGAACCAAATCATCTAGTTCGTTCGCCGCCTCTTCATAGAAGAAGAAGCGAGGGAGGTAAGTCCGGGAAAGGCTGAGAAGGTCGAGGAGGAGAGCGGGGAGTCTTTCGAGGAATGGTTAGCTCCTGAGCTAGTGTACGAGGCGGAGGAAGAGGATGAGGAGGAGGAAGAGGAGGAGGAGGAGGAGGAGGATGGGGAGGAGGAGGCGGAGGAGGAGGAGGAGGAGGAGGATGAGGGAACAGGGGGCATGGAAAGTGTTGGACTGGTGGGGCCTGGAATGGAGAGTATGGATCAAGTTGTGCCCACGATGGAACCGGATGGAGATATCTTTAGTAGTCTAGATATCTCCCAGGGGGAAATAGAGAGCTGTGGGCCATTTGCAGATATTTGTGGGGACTGCTTGGACAGCATGGATATTTTAGAGGATTTGTTTGGATCTGATTTAGAGAATGTGAAATAAGAGGACCAAATTAATTGTTATTTTCTTAAGTATCTTTTGCTTAGAGTATGTTGTCCACACAAAGTATTTTTATGCATTTCTTGGTATCTTCTGTAGTTTTGTTCGGACTTTAGGGGTAGCCAAAAGTCTATATAAGCTGAGTAAACTGCTTCCTCATGGAGAGGTCAAGCAAGTTGGCAGACAACTTCAAGCCAAGTCCCGAGTAGTAGGAAGTTGAGAGTCAACTTCAGACCCAAGAAAACCTTTTCTTACGCTAGTCGCAGAGCGTCGGTGGTAGACCCTGCCCCTTTTATACTTGCTTGTAGCTTCCTCAACTCTCTTCTATATACACTCCCTTTTGTTCGTTCAACAATACTACGGTAGCACTTTTGTCGCTCGCAACACCTCCTTCTCAGGGTAATTGGTTCTGAAGATCTCTTCCCCCGCCGATTTACCCTTATCACTAGTTTGCGATTGCTCTTAGCAGGAAAATTAAGTATACCAACACATTCAAGTAAACCTAATTTTACCCAATTCCCCCCGTATTCCAGAGAACCTCCGTTCCGAGGGTATGTATAGTAAGTGATTACCCTTTTTACAGTAGTCCTAGTCTGTGATTGCTCTTAGCTGGAAAATTACGTATACCAACCCATTCAAGTAAACCCAATTTAACCCAATTCCCCCTGTACTGTTGAATTTTATTGCATTACGGTAAGTATCTATGTAATCGCAAACCGCGCCTCCGTCCACCGGCTTCTCCGATCCCGCATCTCCATGGCCCTGGAAGGACGCTGGCAAACACTCTACTCAGATGCACTTGACGCCTTCGGTTCCCCATTGCCATCTACCTCCTATTCCCACCCCTCTCCCACCACCCGCTGCCGCCGCTTTATCCAGCAGGGGCCCTCACTGAGGCTGTCGCCGCACTCTGCTCTACCACCTCACCGGCACCGGCTACTCTCCAGAACAAATCCCTCCTTGCTTCCCTGCATCCCTCTCCAAGTGTCCCGGTTACCCCAACTCCGCGCCACTTGCTGCCCCCCGCCTTTGTCATTACGGAGGCCGAGGTTCGCCGTCAGCTCGCCTTCCTACCACATCACAGCTCTCCGGGCCCTGACGGCCTCCGCCCATTCGTCTTCAAATCCCTCTCCCATACACCAGGCTGTGATACCGCAGATCGGTCCGCCCTGTCTCAGCTCACAATCTTTGTGAACTCTGCCGTGGACGGCCGACTCCCAACTGAGCTCCGTCATCTCTTCGCCGGGGCTACCCTACTCGGCATCCCAAAGGCCCGCGGCGACAGTCTCCGCCCATCGCCATAGGTACGGTTCTTCGACGCTTCATCTCCCGCCTCGTCGTTCGGCGCTTGCCTACACAACCCACCGTCGTCTCTTATTTCCTTCCTCACCAGCTCGCCGTCGGAGTCCGCCAAGGAACAGAAGCCATCATTCATGCGACACGGCTTTTCTCCACCCGCCCTGACAGCGTCAGCTTCGCCCTCCTTCAAATTGACGCGTCAAACGCGTTCAACAAAATCGAGCGCCACAACATTCAGCTCGAGACGGCCAAGCATATCCCCGACCTCGCCCGGTTTGTGCACTACTTGTATGGAGGTGATTCCACGCTCATGTTCGGTTCACACATCCTGCACAGTCGCACAGGCACCCACCAGGGAGATCCGCTCGAAAGCATCCTGTTTGCCCTTGGCATCCATCCATTGGTCAGCCAGCTCTCATCACGCTTTCCCACCATACGCCTAAACGCTTGGTTCGCCGACGACGGTACCGTCATCGTCCCTGTCAACCTCGCTTCTGAGGTTCTCCGCTTCATCTCAGACCGTGGAAAGCCACTCGGGTTCTCTATCAACATGACGAAAACAACTCTATGGCGTCCTGGCCCGGATCCCCTCCCCGCGTCCCTTCGGTGTGCCATACCCTGCAAGATACGTTCCGACATTTTCGTGACAGTCCTCGGATCCCCATTCGGCACCCCTCAAAGCTGCCAGTCTTTTCTTGCCTCCCGCGTACATGCCATTTCCGAGGTTTAGTCGGGCATCTCCGGATTGAATGACCCTCAACTGGGCTACCAACTACTGCGACACTGTGCCAGTTCCTGCCGCCTGATCTATGTTCTTCGCTGCACCCCGCCGCATCTCACTCTTTCCGGAGCTCAAACCTTTGACTCTGGAATGCGAAGGGTGTTCGAAGACATGCACTGTCGTCTCCCAGACAGTGCCTGGCTCACCGCCCAGCTTCCACTACGTATGGGAGGGCTCGGACTTCCCCTAACCGAAACCATCGCAGAGGCATGCTACGCTGGCTCTGTTCTCTCCTGCTACCTACTTCTTCCCCTCCTCCTCGGTGATTGCTTCGACATCTCGCCCTTGATCTCAACGCCTCTCGCCTCTATCCGGGCCAAATACAGCCTCCCCGACAGTTTCTCCCCCCCCGCCGTCCTTGCTGGCCTCCGCGCCTCTTCTTCCCCCGGCCTGTCTGACTTCCAGACAACTGCCACTGCTGAGATCACAAAGGCGCTTCGCGCCAGACTCCTCTCTTCCGTCGACCTCTCCTCCTCCGAAGGCTCCCGGCTACTCCGCCGCTTCTTCGCACGCCTCCCGTCCCTTTGAAAACCTCCCGCAGAGCCATCTCGGTACCCAGGCCGCTCCTGAAGTATGGCGAACCATGGTTTGCCTCCGTCTTGGTGTCCCCATCTTCTCTGGCACACAACCCTGCACCTATTGCGCCGCCGCCCACTTCCGCACTGTCCCCACCCTGGATTCCTACGGACACCATGCCTCTGTCTATTCCTGCGCCGACGGCTCCATTCGGCGCCACAATTGTGTTCGCGACCGCCTCATTTCCGAGGTATCACGCTTATCAATTGGGACTCGCCCTGAAGGGAATGGGCCTTCCCGCAAGACTTGCCCCGACCCTCCAACTCCCGCCGCCGCCTCGACATCTACATCGATGATGTCCAGTTCTCTCCCGTCCCGCAGGGCTACGACGTCACTGTCATCAGCCCCACTCCGCTCCATACGCTCAACAGCGGATTCACACGCCCCTCGCTGCCCTTACTGCATCTGAGCGCGCGAAATCTCTCCGCTATGGCCACCTCTGCGCCGAACTACGTATCGACTTCCACCCGATGGCTTTCGATATATACGGGTCTGCCGGTCCCGGTGCCGAACGAGGTCTGTCCAGAATTGCTGAGTACATCGCACTACGTAAAGGCAGTAGTCCTGCCTTCGAGCGCGATCGCTTCTTCACTATTATCAGTTCGCTCGTACAACAACGAACTTCTGTCGCGATCAACCGACGACTACTCGACCGTTCCTGGCTCGGATAGATTTTTCCCCTTTTGAGGGCCGCTAGCCCCCACTTTTCTGCTTGGGAAAGTCTTCTTCTTCTTAAGTATCTATAACTGTACAGTACAGTATATCAGTACCTGTACGTGGTGGTAGATCTTTATTTGTCGTACAATGTCGCACAGAGGCGTGCGGAGGGTATTTATAAATTAACTACGGATGCGGGCGGCGGGTAGAAACTTGTCGCGCCTGCATTATTTGGAGACTAAATGCAAAACGGGTAACGAAGTCGCGGAGCTCCTGTTGAGGGGAGGAACCGCGACGGGAAGTACCTGTACGACGAGTCATGTACAGTATACTGAATGCAATAAAATTCAACATTCAATTATGCTCCGGTACAAATTTACTGGATACCAACCCACATATCTACCACAGTAAATTAACCCCCATTTAAAAATATACGATGGAGGCCGATTTGGGCACCGGGCCCTACGGTACTGAGCCATAGACATCAAATGGCCTTCGGATGGAAGTCTATCTCCAGTCCATTGCATTGAGCTTGATACGATCCCTTTTGGCTTCCTTGTCTCGTGAGAGGAGAGAAGAGGAATCGGTGGACGAGGATTGACTGTGGGATATAAAATGCGGCCAGATTGTCGTCACATCGTACCCCAGCGGCTAGGTAGCAAATTGCGAATCTGCAATAAACGTATCAAGAGGGCGACGGATTTCGACGGAAAGACTGGAGTGGATTGGGGGTAGAGCAATGAGGAGGCCCGTGAGCTTAGGCGATCTCGGAGCATTTTTTGGCTCCGAGCGGAACCGTGTGTGCAAGAGTGAACAATGGGTGTACACCTGAGATAGTTGATTTGAGCACTTGTGCTGCACGGTGTGCCAATCTCGCGCATGATTCTGGTGCATGTCAATGATATTGAGACTCTTGCAGTACTTTATGGTGTTTTTGTTTTTGGTTTGTTGGGAGTCTTAACACCAGTTGATGCGTGGTCGTTTTTGATGATGATTTCTTTGATGCCTTTCTCTGCTCCTTACTCCTTTCTCTATCTGTCCCTATTTTCTACCGCACGTTATACTGCATGTGTGCTTCTACAGCGCCCTTTGCAGGTTTCACCATTACAGCCACCTTCCAGCAAATGTGCTTACAGTGCCGAGTATGTCTTGCCTTTGTCACCACCCACTACAGTACTTGAACTCTAACCTGCTGATGTGCTTCGACAGTTACACCGTCCTCACTGTCCCCAAACTCTGTACTTCAGTCCTGCGACACCTACCCAATCTCGAGATCCAACACGCACCCCCTCTTCGACGAAACCCGGGGGTTCGTCCCGAAGCATATGACTATCAGCACATGCCTATCAGCCAGGGTCGGCTAGGGGAAAAGGTCGCTATAAAGGGTTCCAGATCTCTAGCCGCTGGCTCCCCAGAATGGCCTAGTGCTAAACAGACCGCGAGGGGGAGTGTGGTTCGACAACGTCCTCTAGATCCATGATCGCACCGAGGAAGAAACGAAGGCAAGGAAAAAAGGAAGAAGGCGAAGGAAAGGGAAAGAAAGAGATCGAAAAGGGCTCCAGACTAAGCTTGAGATGTGCATAGCTACTTGATGATTCCTGCAATACTCATGTGATGAAGAATATCCAATTCAACGCATGTGTTATGCGGTGGATGAGGGGGAGACGATATCTCTACCCTAATTTTGTTGCGCTTGATACATTTCGCCAGGCGTCTTGCATGGATCGCGTTGCAGGTAAAGCGAACTTCCCCGACTTCAGGACATACCGCGAATTGCGTGCCCTAATTATCTCGCAGGGCTCATAGAACAGTGGCTTAAAGCGTGGCCACTTCTTTGCCCCAAAAGCGTGTCCATATGCAACGAGCACTTAATCTCCGACTTCGAACGAACGTATTCGGATCCTTTTGGGCTTCTTGATCCCTTGTAGAATCCTGCTGACCCTCCTCGAGTCGAGTCCAATTAGCTGCACCTTGCGTCCCTCATCTGGCAATTTCCGTACTTTTGGACTTTCTACCAAGCTTTCCCGTGGTAACCTTCTCAGAGGGACTTCATAGAGGAGCTCGAACGGGTAAATTCCTCCAGCCATCGGCCTACGTCTGTAGCCGAAGACAACTGCATCTAGAGAGACGTCCCATTCACATTGGTCAGATTGAATTATCATGCCAACACTCTTCTTAATAGTCCCCACCATCCGTTCTGCCCTCCCATTTGACATTGGGGCCTATGCTAAGACCGTCCTTCATTCAATAACGCTTTCGAGTAGGTATTCTCTCACCGCTTTAGCTGTGAAACATGGGTCATTGTCGCTTAAGACTGTGGTTTGGGGTCCGAATGAGTGGACCACCTCTCCTTCGATAAAGTTACTAACCACTTCGGCAGTTGCGTTGGGAGTGGCTTTTGCTACCGGCCATCTTATGAGGTGCTCTACACAAGCAAGGATAAAACGCGACACCCTTTTTGTCTGGGGATAAGATCCAGCGAAATCGATAGAGAAGACGTCGAATAGTCCCCGAAATGGAGTCCTGAGGTTCGTTTTGTAACGTGTTCGGGGTCCCATTTGCTGACAATAGTCGCAAAAACCGACGTAAAGTGTAATATCAGTCGCCGATCTCGGCCACCAGAATCTCAGTCCGATCATCTGAACCGTTGATCTTGAACTCCAGTGCCCCAGCTCATCGTTGTAGAACTTGAGAATAGAATCCCTCTCGGACATCACTGGGAATAGTTTTGGCCCCAGTTTATTGTGCGGCAATAGTTTTTTTTCCCAAACAAGGAAATTCTTTGCTAGACGTTTCAATCTCCGCCGCTTCTTCGCGACAGCTTCATTAAACTCACGACTCTCCAAGTAATCTTGGATATTTCTAAGCTCTGGTTCTAGCTCAAGTGATCCAAATTCTTGATTTCCTATAGTCATCATAAATAGGTCGCCCTCTTCTGATTCCCGGCCCCTCTCTTGTGGAGGAGGTAACCTTGAGAGGAAATCTGCAACCTTGTTCTTTTCGCCCGGTATGTATTCAACTTCGAAATTGTATTAGGCCAAGAAATCCAACCACCGCGCGAGTCTGCCATGTACATCGTTCTTCGTGAAAGTATAGCTCAGCGCTCGGTGATCCGTATTTAGCCTGAAAGGTTCCGAAGATAGAAGATATGTCCGGAATTTACGTTAGGAAAATATGATGGCAAGGCTCTCTCTTTCCCAGGTTGGATATTTGCGTTCGGCCGTTGTTAAGGTGCGGCTGAAGAACTCCACTGGGTGGATGGTACCATCCGGACTCTTCTGGAAAAGAACAGCCCCGATAGCCACCAATGATGCGTCCGTCTCAACTATGAACGGCCGCTCGAAGTCTGGGAATGTTAAGACTGGTGGAGATGTCAGATACGTCTTAAGGCTCTCAAAGGCCTCTTCCACCTCCATTGTCCATTTAATCTGTCTATTCTTCAATGTAACCTCATGAAATATTGCCGATATACTCGCGAGTCCTTGGATGAATCGTCGATAGAAACTCGCGAGGCCCACAAAGCTACGCAGCTCGGTTTGATTCGTTTCCTCGGAGTCTGACGGATTTCCTTAATCTTCTTTGGGTCAACACTCACTCCGGTTTTTTACGACATTTTCGAGCAGACTGACCTCCTTTCTCCCAAAAAAACACTTCTTAAGCCTAATCTTGAGGCCATACTGGGAAATCCGCTCGAACCCATGCATTATGTGTTCCCCGTGGTCGTTTATTGATCGCGAGAATATAACTACATTGCAGATGTAGACACGGACGAACTCCACTCCCGCTAACACTCTGTTCATCATGCGCTGGAACGTAAAGGGTGCGTTCACTAACCCTAATGGGATAACTTGGAACGGGTAGTTGCCATATCTGCAAGTCAAATTGGTCTTCTCTATGCAATGCTCGGCTAGACGTACTTGACAGTACCTAATGAACAAATCCAGGGTTGTGAAAACCTTAGAACCTCCGAGTTCATCAAATATCTCTTGAAGCTTGGGGATGAGCCACCTTTTGTGCACTATTCTTTCTTTTAACTTTCTATATTCGACGCAAAACGTGCCTAACCATCCGATTTAGTCGCAATTACGACTGGAAAGGACTATGCAGATGATGAAGGGACGATAATTCCCGCCCTTAGCATCTTTTCCAGCTCTCCTCTCACGATCTCATTTTCCCGCGGTGATAGACGATTCCCTCGGATTCGTCTTGATCTGGATATCACGGTATGTGTCTTTCTGCGGCTTCAATGCAGCCTCTTCTTTACCAATTCCGTTGGTCGGGTGAAGAATTAGACGGCTTTGATTGATGTCGACGGATTGGAACGTCTTCTTGCCTCTGTCGAAGTCTTCCACGACTTTCTTCAAGGTCTTGTAGTCTTCTGGGCTTCTGTAGATACAAAAAGCAGCCAGCTCAGGAATCTCCATCACGATGGTGCGCAAGAAACCATAATTTGCCTTCTCGTTGAACAATGTTTTGTTGTGCAAAGAGTATACTTTGTGTAGAGAAGTTGAAAGGTTCTTCTTGTCCAGTCTCACCGACATGGTCTCTCGAAAGATATCCTGTGGCTCCTCGTGTATTTCAAAGCGCGCAACGAATGACTTCTTAACCTTCCCGAAGTTCAAACCTTCGGTTTTGATCTTTCAATCTTCAGTGAACTGATCGAGTAAGTACTCGAAGGTTTCTCCGTCAAGATTGGCGAGTAACTCAAAGATTCTCCCACCATCTTCTTTTCCACGCATGGCAACGTTTTCAAGATAGAAGAAGAAACTACGTAAATCTTCTTGTCCGTCGAACATTCTGACTCCGGTTATGCTAGAGGATGCAGCTTTTTCGGAGTCACCCTGTCGCAAGAGTACCATGAAGGTGTTTTTGTTTTTGGTTTGTTGGGAGTCTTAACACCAGTTGATGCGTGGTCGTTTTTGATGATGATTTCTTTGATGCCTTTCTCTGCTCCTTACTCCTTTCTCTATCTGTCCCTATTTTCTACCGCACGTTATACTGCATGTGTGCTTCTACAGCGCCCTTTGCAGGTTTCACCATTACAGCCCACCTTCCAGCAAATGTGCTTACAGTGCCGAGTATGTCTTGCCTTTGTCACCACCCACTACAGTACTTGAACTCTAACCTGCTGATGTGCTTCGACAGTTACACCGTCCTCACTGTCCCCAAACTCTGTACTTCAGTCCTGCGACACCTACCCAATCTCGAGATCCAACAGTACAGACGCTCTTCTGAGAGTTTAACATACAAAAAGATACTGCCCATAATAAGGGCACGTGTCCAGGACATTGGACTTATAGAGAAGAGAATCTTCCAAGAAGCTGTGCGCACATGCGTTTATGTTTGTCTCTTTTGCATTTGGATCACGCTTGTGTGGCCACAATCTCTATTGCCAATGAGATATTACAATTATGGATGACAAGTTTTTTTTAGAGTGGACGTGTACGTCCGCACACGTATGCCCTGATGCATTCGTGACGGATTATTCTGCAGTTGGATTCTTGAGTACATTCTTTTTGCGTATTCTTAAAATCATGGTAGAGACAGGATAATTGCGTTAATCTAGTCAAAACAAACCGTACTTATAGAACGGGGTGGATAAAAACAGAAAGTGGAAAGGGAGAACTCCAAGTCACAAGACTCAAAAGCACCAGAATTGTACTGAGATGTCAACGATTGGAGGGGTGCTGCGTTGAGAACTTTCAAAAAATGAGCAAAGCTAGACACTTGGGAATATCTGGGATCCAAAGCGTAAAGACATCATTGTGCACTAGAATTCCGGTGTGATACGGGTGCCGAGGTGGCTCTGGAGTGTAATCTAGATCAACCAGATTGCTCTCGAGGTAACTTTTCTTTTCTTCGTGTGAAAATCGGTAGATCTTTCGTGTGGCATATCGGAACATAGTTTTCAAAGTCGAAAGACTCTAATTGGTGAATATGTCAAATCGACCAGAAGGGGTCAGACGGGGTGGTCTAGTTAATTTTCCCAATAAGAGCAATCGCAGAAAAAGCGAAAGAAGGTTTCCCACTTGCATACCCAAGGAACGGAGATTCTCTAGGATATATACAATTTAAAGATGAGCCTGCTTGATGGCTGGCCTGAAGGTAGCATTTTAGGAAGCGTAGTTCCTTCTCCATTACTGTGTCGGTATACCCTTTTTGAGTCGATTGTGGTTGTCCGGAAAACCATGGGATAGATCGGATATATCTTGCGAGAGTAAAACACCCAAAAGTTCCCCCCTTTAAAGATGTAGCCTTGAGCGTCGCTTAAAACCCCTTCCAACAAACAACTGGTGTAATTCTGGACTAATCTCGCCGCAAGACGAGCGAAAAATGCTTGCCGCGCATCCGCAATCGGGACAGCTGACCGTGGGACAATACCAGTCGCAACCTGGTCGGCAAATTCCGGAGCAATCGTGTGCCAGCCCGCCAACGTGGAAAGTGGGTGGGCAATGAAGCGATACCCAGAACCTTTTGAACGTATCAAGTCGGCAAGGCGAGTGTTCTTGCCAAGGCGAGCATGGTTAAAGGGCTTGAGTGGGCATCGCGCCAGGTAGGGGAGGCGGCTTGCAGTCAAAGGATGGATGACGGTTACGTCATAATAGCCTGCGCTCCTGTTCTCTCTAAGGGAGAAGGTTTGGTTGTTTTACTCTCGGAAGATATATCCGATCTATCCCATGGTTTTCTAGACTATCTCATTCGGCTCAAAAAGGTATACTAACACAGTAATTAGGAAGGAACTGCCTGAAACCCCTTTCTCTCCAAGCACCATGATGTCAGGGCGAACTACATGGCCGCATTGTGGGGGGTCAGCGACAGCGTGTCGGGCGGCTTTGGGTAAGTTTGCTACATAAAACTGTGTTTACAAGTCATCTCGCCATTCGCGGGTGGATCCATAGCCACAGCACAGCGCGTGGTCACTGTATTGATCCGTGAGTGCCGTATATTCCCCCTTGTGGCATTTTAAAGCTGGAGGAAACAGTGGTACCCGGCAATAGACCTGCAACCACGTCTTGTAATTGCGGTCCGAGATGTAGGTGCGCAGGCCTAGAGCCGGTTGGCATGAAAGCCAGTCCTTCCATCCATCCACTGAAAAAGGTCGAATATATCTTCCAAGAGTAAAACACCCAAACCTTTTCCACCTGACAACGAAGCTCAGAATTCCATGGTTCTCTCATGCCCCTTTGGCATAACGTCCTATCCCTATAGCTACTCTGTGAGGGTGGCACCCGGATGCCTATAGGGTGCTAACCGACGTTGCGCGGAAAGTAGCCGTTAGAGCGATGGATACATATGGTAAGGTCCGTACGGTACTTACTCAGAGGCGCGCTGCAGCGGCAGTAGAGTCCAACGCAGCCTGCCTGGTGGGAATTCATGAGCCGGTTTTTTAGGGCGATTTTAGGGGTATTAATGGGCACCCTGTGGGATATTTCGGGCCACAACCGACTATATTTTTCAAATATTAAATCACCCCAAATTTTCCCCCGCATGGTGTCTGTTAGGCGCGTGCTGATAGGAACGTATTTTTTGTTGGCCTCATCTACAGACTCTTTGTTTACTGTACTACCTCCCCTTGTCCAAAATTGCTTATAGCTCCGGTCCTTCCTCGTCCTCCCTGAGCCTTGCTTATCATTACCGCAGTTCTCTCCAAATTTACTTCCATTTCATCTAGATATTTCAAACTGTATCTGCCCCTCTGAAGCGATCTTGAATCAAGTTTGTTTTCCATTTTTGCTTACCTCCTCCTCCAAATTCATTTTATGAGAAAAAGGGGGCAATTGCACTACTACAAAATCCCTTGCAGATTTATTTGACCTATTCCTGATCAATAGAACCTGCCCCATGAGTCTGTTTAAACCTCTTTCTTCCAAGTTTCAAACGTCCCCGATCATTTTACTCATCACCTCTCTCCCCCACACAACCAAAACACCCTCAATTGCCTCCTATTCCCCAAAGCCTACCAAAATAAACTATCTATGTCCTTCGAAAGTAATATCCAAAAATCGCCATCCCTTTCCCCTAAACCCTATTCCCCTACTCTCTTTCGGACCTACTGACTATGATGACTGCCTGCACCGGCAAACCAAAAAGGATGTGATCAAATTCGTGCGTCGCCTTTTATTGAGAATGACGTGGAGGAGGTAGGTAAGGGGCGGGAGCAGGACATCGAGGAGGAAGCTGGGGAGACCTTTGACGAGTGGGTAGCCCCAGAATTGGTCTACGAGGTTAATATCGAGGAAGACGGGGAGGATGAGGAGGAAGAGGAGGATGAAGAGGAAAAAGAGGACGATGAAGAGGACGAGGACGAGTTGGATCAGGTAACAGGGGGCATGGAAAGTGTTTGACTGGTGGGCCTGGACTGGAGATTATGGAACAAGTGGTGGCGACGCCGGAACTGGATAGAGATATCTTTAGTAGTTTAGATATCTCCCAGGAGGAAATAGAGAGATGTGAGATGTTCGCAGATATTTATGGCGACTGCTTGGGCAGCATGGATATTTTGGAGAAGTTGTTTGGATCTGATTTAGAGAATGGAAAATAAGAGGACCTCATTGATTGTTCGTTCCTCAAATATCTTTTGTTTAGAATATATCGTCCACACAAATTGTTTTTATGAATTTCCTGGTACCTTCTACAGTTTTGTTCGGACTTTATAGGTAGCCAACAGTCTATAAAAGCTGAGAAAACTGCTTTCTCATGGAGAAATCAAGCAAGTTGGGAGAAAACTTCAAGTCAAGTCCCGGGAAGTAGGAATTCGAGAGTCAACTTCAGCCCGAGGAACATTTTTCTTACGCTGTTCGCAGAGCATCAGTGCTAGACCCTGCCCCTTCCATACTTTCTTGTAGCTCTCTCAACTCTCTTCCATATAAACTCCTTTTTGTTCGTTCAAATATACCACAATAGCACTTGTTTCGCTTGCAACACCTCCTTCTTGGGGTAGGTGGTTCTGAGTATCCTCTTCCCGACGATTTACCCCTATCAGCGTCAAAGGCCTTATTTTTAACTGGGCGAGCGAGTTGTCCTTGCCCAAGTCGCTGCCTTGAGTCGGGAGTCGTGAACTGGACAACCTTCTCGTGTGCCACATGTGTCTTTCGCTCATCATGTACCCTAACTGCGGACTACAACGGGTGGCTCACTTGATTGGGTTGGTATGGATTGGTCTAAGGAAAAAGAACTCATCCACTACTACTACATCATCAGCAATGTGAAGTATAAACCCTGTAAAGACACATCCAGGCTTTCCCCGTGCTCGTAATATCTCCACCCGCGTGCCCATTTGACGCCTGCCCATAGACGCCTTCGGAGTTGAACATATATGGTCGAATTCCGTAGAAGATTAGGGGGTTTATCACCGATTGGTGACGTGGGGAGGGTTTCGGTAGACGCGGAGGTTCACCGCAGATTTTCTAGTCTTGAGTATTGGAAGGGGTAGAGAGGACAACTGAAACAAAAGAGGGATGATCCTGATAAATTCCACCGAAATAACCTACGGAACAGGGCACCCACGGCTTGAAAAAACAGGCTTCTTCGCCGGTCATTAAGAACCTTGCAGACATATGCGACGGCGACAAGCTGCACCACTGATGGGCGACCTTGACAAAAACCATGCAGCGCCGCTTTACAGCGCCGTTCGAAAAGCAACGCTATCTTTGCGAGCCATTTCCCGTTCGTCCAGCGTGCTCCGGGGGCGACAGGTGGCGGTACTGTCGACAAGGATATCGACGTGATCGGTGCAGCGAGTGCGCAGAAGTCGCGGCATTTCGATCTGCAAGGGAAACGGGCTAGATAGGAGGAAGTGGGCGCGCCCGCACGGGGCGGGTGCCGAAAGCGGCGAGGTTTTGACGAAGCTCTGCAGTAGTTCGGTTGAGTAAAAAAGGGGGCAGTTCTGAGGTTAGACCAACGCAAGGGGTAGGGCGGGGTTTACTTGAATGGGTGGGTATTCTTAATATTCCTGATAATGGCAAGGGGTTTGATGTGCGCAAATTCGCACACGAAAAAAATCTAGATGAGGACCATAATTTTATACAGTATCGGAATTGGGAAGAGATGTTTACAGTTTTTGAATTTGCAAGATATTTTTAATTTGGGCAAGTGTGGCAAATTCATCGGTTGATTTTTTCATTCTAGGACACGCTTTCATAGTAGATGTCAGTACAGTTGCTGGTTGTGGGTGAAACTACGAGTGACTCTGAAAGGTCTATATAGTGGCCACATCAGTTCTTACCCCTGGCCGATGGGTGGCTGGCGTGGGTATGGCACCTAGATATTTACGTTGAGGAAATATCTTATAATAGTCTCTCTGGTTCACACTATTCCCGTGAATGCATTTTATGGTTATTAGTACGTTTGTTTGAGACTTTTGGGGTAGCCAAAAGTCTATACAAGCCGAGTAAACTGCTTCCTTTAGTGGAGGTGAAGCAAGTTGGCAGAAAAATTCAAGCCCAGTCCCAAATAGCTAGGAAGTTGAGAGTCAACTTCAAACCCAAGAAGAATTTATTTTACGCTAGTTACTAAGCATACGTGGTAGACCCTGGCTCTTCCATACTTGCTTGAAGCCCATTCAACTGTCTTCCCTATCCACTCCTTTCTGTTCTTTCAACTATACCACGGTAGCACTTTTGTCGCTTGCAACACCTCCTTCTTGGTGTAAATGGTTCTGAGGATCTCTTCCCCTGCTGATTTATCCCTAACAGGATTCAGTTAGAGTGTACTGGGTTCACGGAGGCCAAAGAATTCGAAGACATGACCGCTGAGTTCACTTGCGTGTCCAGGATCTGCAGAAAGCTGCCCGTCACCCCGCCATCGAGCCGAGGGATGGCCTGCATCGTACAAGGCCGGACATCAGGGCAATGGGAAGCACTGGAGGCACGGGTTTCTTCGATGTCACTTTTGTCGCCACAAATGTCAAGGTTTTCTTAGCGATGGACAGTAAAAAATAGAAGATTCACAACGGAGGCTCTGAATGGAAATGATAAAGAATACATCGCGACGAAGAAATATCTAGAAAGACAGAGTTGTACGTATATTGCTGATTGGCCCTAGGCTCCATGATCTGCTAATTTTCTAATATGATAATTAACTGCCCGCTTAAAATTCTTATCTTAGGTTGTCGACACATGACAAAAGGGCATTTTACTGTGGAGTGTATCTCTGCTGCTTTGTAGACACTTTAGGGTATTCCATCTGATCGAGGTCATCTTCCTGCTCCAGCTAGCTCTGTTGGGAACTTTGTTCTAAGAGTTGTTGCAAAAGTTCTCTGAAATATCACCAGAGCCAAGATCTGTTTCGAGAAACGGTAGTTCCGGGCTTTGGGACCGCCGAGCGTTGTCTAGCCGGGATTCGAAAAAAGTATTTGCAGTCAGCCAACCACTGTCTGCACTTATCAACTGATCATTAGCTAGCCCTTGACTTAGAGTGCTTGATATTCCGGGCGTTGACACATTTCCGTCTGTGCTATCAACCTCGGGTAGCGCGATGGAAGTAGAGATACCCAATATGTCATTGACATTAGGAGCACTAGATAAAGCCCCGACATCGTTTTCCTGATGCGAGACTGGGGCATGAGCGTCGCAGAATGCTGGGTCAGCAACTTGAGGTAACGAATCTTTGTTGCCGAGCGACTGATTGAAGTGTTCGTCTTCAACAATAGGTGGTAGTTCAGGTAAAGTCGTTTGAACATTCCCCAAGCGAGGTTGATTGTGATGCCTGGAGCCTCGCAACATCTGAACTTGCCGCTCAATCTCGATGGCATGATCGCGCCACATGGCTGCCTCCGCCTCGGCTCTTTGAAGTTCCGCACGAAGACAGCGCTTCCGTCTTTTCTTCTGCAAATCCCTGAGAAGACAGAGCTGAGCACGGCGAAGGACCGATTCGTATACTTGCGATGCCTGGCTCGACTTTCTATTATTATAAAGGCGCCTTCTGTATTTTTCGTCATTTGTCAAGCCTCTGCCCGAGAGCAGGGAGCAATTGGATTGGATTAGTCCATTGCGATATGCATCAGATGTAATACTGGCATTCCGATCCAACTCCTGATCACGGAAACGCTTGTACTCCTCTCTTGCTTCTGTCGCCAATTTGATGCAGTCTTCTTCGGCTTGAGTAAGATTAGAAGGGTTCTCGGAATTCAATCCATGAATGCTGCAAAACTCGGCGGCGAATTCGGAGGCACTTGGAATTTCGAGATCTTCTGGTTTGCGCTTGGGCAGAAAGATGGGTGAAGATGAGTCAAGGGTGGTTGGAGAAATGGCAGGTAGGACCTCTGGAAGATTCACGGGAACTACGACAGAGGATTGGACGAAAAGAGGAGGCTGAGGAACAGGTTCAAGAGGTGCTGGTTTGTTGTGATTGGGGTAGGTTGGAATGTGGGAGGTCCGTGTAGCAGGCCTTTGTTGAACTTCATGGTTGGTAGGATGCATTGCTGGTGGTGAACGTGCGGTGAGAAATTCAATCCAAGCGAAAAACGTTGAGTGCTTGGATACAGGCGTGGTTCGGAGAGTTGAAGAGAATGATATCGGGACCCCGAGGTAGATGAAGACGTATTTTGATGTGAAAAAGAACGTTTTCGCTACGAATTCGATTGGCGGGCGAACGTGGTCCAAATGAGAGGAATATCTTCTGTCAGTGTTAACTTGGGAAAAGGGGAAAGAAAACAAGACTAAAAGAAAAGAAGATGTGCTAGGAGGGATATTGTTCACGTGAAGAAACAATAGAGTGCAAGGCCGCTTGATTTTTTGAAAAGACAACGATTGTTGACAGGATGTAATTATGAATTGAGATCAGGGGAAGATTAAGGCAAAGGCGGAGGATGGTTGAATGTGAGTGTGAGTACTTGTCTGTCTGTTGTTTTGTCGTGATTGGGTTCAGTAGAAAGGGGCAGGGAAAACGGGATGGAATGGGGGGTATATAAAGACATAGGATGACGGCGGTTGGCCGGCTTGTATCTGGATTATGTCGGGTGCGCGGGGATAACTGTGATGGTGTTCGTGGAGGATGTGAGTAGCACCGAGGTTGTTCACGCAGTGGCGTAGAACGTGTGGGAAGAAGTCGAGAGATAGTCATTTCAAGCATTTCGAGCACTTGTTCGGGCGCTCTGAATCAATTGAGATTGCAGAAAATCAGGTTAATTACAAAAATTTGCACTATTTTTCTGAGGAGACAATGTCATTTGTGCTGGCCGGCTTCCTGGAATTCAATTTCTGCTGGCGATTTGTCGAGCCGGTGAGGGGAAGGGATTGTGCGGTCCAATGCGATACAGCACAGAACATCTGCACTGCAGGCCTTCTGTTACTGCAATGACGTATAGTACCTCCCTCTCGTTACGCAATGCCTACCTCCAAAACTTCCCCAGTCTCCAGCCCTCCATAGTCTCGCGGTAAACACTCCTGTATTTCCCCTGTAATGGAATGTCTTTCAGGACCCGGCTACTGGTGCCGACGACTGTTTTGTTTAAATTTTTTTTACAGTAATGTAAAATGTATTGTCCAATACGGTTAGGCAAGATCGGATTCGAACTGCCATATCGTACAATTTGACGGGATACCGGGGGCTAATGGGGGGAATACCGAGGTATTAATTTACAGTACTGTTACAGATAAATTGGTTGATACGGTACCCAGTCAACTTGTATGTAGTGTAGTGGGTTAATATGGTTAAATGGGGGAATTTCTGGTCTACATGGGGAAGTTTGGGCAGTTTTCCTGATGAAAGCAATACTGCAGAGCAGATGGGGCCTAAGTTGAGTAGCCGCGGAACTTTCCTTGAGAACGGATGTTCTCTGGAACATACACACTGAACTGCCCCGAAACTCTCGACTGTTTCGGCGACCATCTGTTGCACTGCTTACACGGGGGCGAAAGGACGCGAAGACACGACTGTCAGGTTCGTTTATTGGCAAGCGATCTCATGAAAGCCGCGCGACATCCAGTCATCGAGCCGCGAGAAGGGGTCAACCGCACAAGACCCGATATCCGCGCAATGGGACGAACTGGCAGAACAGACTACTTCAATGTCACCTTCGTCAACCCCCTAGCGCCCTCGAACAGGATAGTGAGGACATTCAACCCACTCACCTCGCTTAACGCGGCAAGAACGGCGAAACACAGAAGATACGAGTCCTTTATCGCGTCTTCCGCCGGAAGTAGGCTAGTGCCCATCCCTATCTCTACCCTCGGGGATGGCACCCGGACGCCCACGCGTTGCTAACCGACGTCGCACGCAACGTCGCTACGAGGGCAAGGGAGACCTACGCAAAGGTCAAAGAAATCTTATCACAGCGTCATGCCGCAGCAGCAGTAATGTCCAACGCAGCGTGCCTGTTGGCCGGCATCCCGTCAGTTTTCTGGTGGTAGATCTTTATTTGTCGTACAATGTCGCACAGAGGCGTGCGGAGGGTATTTATAAATTAACTACGGATGCGGGCGGCGGGTAGAAACTTGTCGCGCCTGCATTATTTGGAGACTAAATGCAAAACGGGTAACGAAGTCGCGGAGCTCCTGTTGAGGGGAGGAACCGCGACGGGAAGCAGCGAAGGAAGAAGGCGGCGGAAAAAAGCCTTACCGTCGTCGCCCAAGGCGCAATAGATATCAATCCCTACGGGGGAGAGGAGGATATCGTTTTGGTTGCAGTAAGTGCCGTAATGACGATGTTTCTCGCGCTCTGCGAGTGTCGCGGTGGCGCCGGCAGTAACCGTACTTGGCGAAATGTGGCGGCGTGCGGAGGGGTGGGCAACAGTAACGTCGACGGCTATATCGGTACTGTGAAGCCCGTATGCAGCGGGTATGTAAATATCCATTCGTAGCACGGGGGACTCCGAATGCCCAGATGAGTCGGGAACCTGGTGGAGGAGCGGATGTTCGACGAGGGCGACGATCCAACTTCCTTGCAGTAGCGGGCAAGAACGTTGCGGAGGATGTGGTGACGACGAGTCATTCCGTCTTCGTATTTGCAGGTCAACGCGTGTTGACCACTTGGATCTAAGACGGGTGCGATGTCGGCCGAGCGGCGGGAGCAGACCGGACAGCGAGTAGATCCAGGGAATAGCGCGATGCCGAGACGTAGAGCCAGAGCGACTTTCCAGGCGGAAGAGGACATGTACGTACCGCGGTGGGGGTGAGGAAGCGAAGAGAAAACAGTCGATGCGGAGGATGTGCGCACGGAGAGGAGCCGTGCTCGGTCGTGGGCTGCCGCGGACGAGAACAAGCTATCGGACTTCGATAGCATGAGTTCAGTTGTGATCGCAGACTGGAGCCTTTCGCCGGGGACCGGCGATGAACAACGCTCGAAAAGAGCCGTAGCTGTAAGCGACGAAGACAGCTGCGGGTGGCGGGAGGATAAGAGCGAGATGGCAGACCGAGGGATCTCTTCCAAGTGGCGGTCCTGGGAAAGGGTAAGCAGGTCGGAGATAAGTCGAAAAGAATCAATTACAGATGCTGCGTATGCAGCCTCGGTAATGTCTGAAGTTTGCAGGAGACCTAGACCGCCCATTGAGAAGGGGAGAGAGGCTTGGAGCCAGGCTCGCTCTGGACAGGGCAGCTGCAATTGGTGGAACGCTTCCCTCTGCTTCTGATCGAAGCTAGCGGCGAGAACCGCAGATTGAGTGGAGGGAAGCGTACGCAGCAAGTGCATGACCTTGGAGGCGTTCGCGCAGAAGCGGTGTAAGTGGAAAGCCAATTGAGCATCATCCAAGTCTCGAAGGGATTGGAAGATGCGGTCAACTTCGTTTTGGCGGCCTGCGAAAAATTGGGAAACAAAAGCGTCCGAGCCAATCGGGGATCCCAGCACGATAAAACCAGGGGGGTTGAAAAGGGGCAAGGAAGTGCCAAAGGGGAGTGGGAAGGGGAGAAGCCGTAAACTTGGGTCTTGGCAAGGTTGAGCTGGAACCCTAGTGGACCTCCTTCAAGCTGGATGAAACGGATGGCAGCAGCGGCTTGGGATCGAGGAAGAACAATGTTACCGTCATCTGCGTACCAAGCGTTCAGGGCAGGTGAGAACTTCTCCTGTAACGATAGCAAGAGCGGATGGAGAGCCAGGGCAAAGAGCAAGGGACCGAGGGGATCACCTTGCTGAGTGCCCTCTGAACTACGGACATAGTAGGGTCCGAAAGCAAGCTCTGTAGGAGCATCGTAACAAGAGTGTACCCACCGTGCGAGGCCTGGGGCATGTGTCTGTACGGCTTCCAGAATGCGCTGGCGGGAGATGCAATTGAAAGCGTTGCGAGCATCTATCTGGACCAAGACGTGATCGTGGAACTCGGGTCTCTGGGAAAGACGACGCACAGAATGAATTATTGCATCGATGCCGTTCTTGACGCCTACCCCGACCTGATGGGGCAGAAGGTAAGAGCGGATGGCGGGGGTGGCTTTGTGTGCCGCGAGCCTAGAAATTAGGCGCCGGTAGAGAAGCCCAACCGCAATCGGACGGATTCCCCCGTTTGGCTTCGGCAGCGCAGTAAGACGGCCTCCGCAGAAATACGGGCGGCACGCGGCCGGCAGATCGCTGTTCAAACAGAGGTTGAGGAACTTTGTCAGGGCATGTAGGCAATCCCTCGCGGGCGTGACCCCACCTGCCGGGCGAAGCAGCATTCGCAGGAACACTGGGGATAGACCATCGGCCCCAGGAGCGGTTGAAGGATCCAGGCTGTGAATGGCACGGCGGACATCCGAGACCGAGAACTTTAGCGCCGGAGGCAAACCGTGAGGGGGCATGGGAGTGATTGGGATGGGGGGCGGGGATGAAGTGAAGCCAAGGATTGAAAGGTAGCTTCGCTGGGGGAGAGTGGGGGATCGACTTGGAGAAGGGCTGCTGTGGCCCGGGAAGGGCTACCCCGGGAGAGGAAGCGACGGCATCTGCGAAGGGCCGTGTCAGGGCGGGCGAGGGTGGGAGGGGATGGAATCGGAGAGGGGTGGCGGAGATGAACAACGAGGAGGCCTCATCGAAGAGGTCATCACAGAGGCGGCTAGAGGCCATGCGGAATGCGGTCGACAAGGCTGGAGCAATTTTCCCTGCGGCGGCGGCCAAGAGCGCGGGGCGGTTGTGTCGGAAAACCAACTTCGGGATGGCAAGAAGTTCCAGAAGGGCTCGAGTCCTGTGCTCTGGCGATGGAGCAGATATAACGCGGTACAAGGCAGCAAAGTATAAGTCGTAAGCCGCGGCTTGGACCGGGCGAGGAATGAAGGTGAGAACAGGGAAGGGGGCGGAGAGGAGGGAGCGGAAGGTGAGGGGTGACTGGGATGGTCCTGAAACTAGATTCACAGCTGGGAGATTCATGCGTTAGGATCCATGTCGGCATCGGGGGCAGGAATGTGTTCGAGGAGACCATAGGGGTTGATGTCTGCTGGTGTAGTAGGGAGCGGAGGGATGGGCGATTGGGCATTCGGGGCGCCGACTGTAATCCAGCCATCCGTTTGAGGCGGAACAGGGGCAGTCTGGGTACGGCGGCGTTTGAATCCACCTGCCGCTGCTGGTGGGGGAGGCAGAGGGACTGCTCCAGGGAAACCAGGGAGGTCCGACAGTTTGGCAAGTATTTTCGTATCGATATCCCGGAGAGCGGTGGCGAAGGATCGAGTCAGTTTTCCAGCGTTTTGACGTCTTCCTGCCATTTCTTTACATTGTAAGCCTTTACCATCACGACATCCCTCAGGGAACAGCTGACCATATTTTTCATGCATTAAAAACACCCCAAATTTCCCCCCCAGATACACACTTTGCAGTACAGTACATAAAAGTTGTGGCCAAGTGTCGCTAAAAACCCTTTCCAACAAACTGGCGTTAATCTGGACGAGATTCGCCGCAAGACGAGCGAACAATGCTGGCTGCGCATCCGCAATCGGGACAGCTGACCGTGCGGCAATGCCAGTCGCAACCCAGTTGGCAAAGTCCAGAGCAGTCGTGTGCCAGCCCTCGCACGTGGAAACTGGAAGGGCAATGAAGCGATACAGAGAACCTTCTGAACGTATCAAGTCGGTAAAGCGAGTGTTCTTGCCAAGGCGAGCACGGGGTTGAGTGGGCATCACAACAGGGAGGGGAGGCAGGCTGCAGTCAAAGGATGGATGACGGTTACTTCACAATAGTCTGTGCTCCCGTTCTCTCCAAGGGGGAACGTTTGGGTGTTTTACTCTTGGAAGATATATCCGATCTATCCCATGGTTTTCCAGACAACCACAATCGACTCAAAAAAGGTATACCGACACAGTAATGGGGAAGGAACTAAGCTCCCTAAAATGCTACTTTCAGGCCAGCCATCAAGCAGGCCGCATTGGACATGACGGCTGCTGCAGCGTGCCTTTGCATCAAAACCCCCCGAACATTTCCGCCCGTCTCCAGTGCCCTCACAGCCACGTTCCTTGGCACGTCATTTAGCACTGCACATGCATCCGGGTGCCAACCTCCAAGAGTAGAGATTGGCACAGGCACGAGCCAACCTCTGGTGGAGGTCGCGATAAAGGATTGATATCTTCTCTGCTTTGCATCTCCAAGCGCCTTGATGTCCGGGCGAACTGCACGGGCGCATTGTGGGGGCTCGATGACAGGGTGTCGGGCGGCTTTAGCGAGGTCTGCCGCAAACAACCGTGTTTACAAGTCATGTCGCCACCGCGGGTGAATCCATAGCTACAGCACAACGCGTGGCCACCGTACTGATCCGTGAGTGCCGTGCATCCCCCCTTGTGGCAGTTTGAAGCTGGAGGAAACAGTGGTACCCGGCAATTGAACTGCAACCACGTCTTGTAATTGCGGTCCGAGATGCAGGTGCGCGGGCCTAGAGCCGGTTGACATGAAAGCCAGTCCTTCGAACTATCCACTGATAACGCGGCTCGGAATGCTAAGATCCTCTCATCGGCCTTTGGCATGGCGCCAAAGGCCTTTTTCTTAACTGGTCGAGCGAGTTCCACTTGCCCAAACCGCTGCATTGAGGCGATAGCCGTGAACTGAGCAATCTTCCCGGGTGCCACTTGTGTCTTCCATTCGTCGTGCGTCCGAACTACGGATTTGTAAGATTGGAGAGCAGTGTTCGGTAGTACAGGAGAAGGGTAGATCACAAGGTACGCGTTAGAGGTACCGATGAAATGAATGCAGGGATCGCACTGAACTTAGCGGAGCGGAGCACGATGGCAAATGTTGGCTTGCGGGGCCTAAAGGGTGCAATAGGTAGTTGTAATTCCCGAAAAGATACCAAGGTGAACCGTTGATTGCGACACGGGGAGATTCGGGTAATTTATATTTGGAAAGGGGGGAAATTTGGGTGTTTTACTTTTGGAAGATGTACCCGATCTATCCGATAGTTTTCCAAACAACCACAATCGACTCAGAAAAGTATGCAGACACAGTAATGGAGAAGAAACTACGCTCCCTAAAAGGCTACCTTCAGGCCATATTTGGAAAGTAATACCATTCCTGAAGCAATAGTGCAGACGAGGCCTAATTTGAGTATCCACTGGTATATCCGTTGGGGTTTGAGTTTATTCTTGGTAGATCTTTACGAGTTGAACAATACGGAACAGAAGCGTGCGTGGGGTACTCAAAAATAAGGTACGAATGCGGGCGACGGGTGGAAACCTGTCGCGCCTGCATCACCTGGAGACTAAACCCAAAACGGCTAACGAAGTCGCGAAGCTCCTGTTGAGGGGAGGAACCGCGACGAGAAGCAGCGAAGGAAGCAAGGCGGCGGAAGAAACCCTGGCCGTCGTCGCCCAAGATGCCATAGATATCAATCCCGACAGGGGAGAGGAGGATATCGTTTTGGTCGCAGTAAGTGCCGTAATGATGAGGTTTCTCGCGCTCTGTGAGTCGCGGCAACGCGTATGGTAACTGTACTTGGAGAGATGTGGCGACGCGCAGAGGGGTGCGCAACCGTAAAATCGACGACGATATCAGTACAGTGAAGCCCATGGGCAGCGGGAATGTAAATATCCATTCGTAACGCTGGGGACTCCGAATGCACAGACGAATTAGGAACATGGTAGAGTAGCGGATGCTCGACGTGGGCGACGATCCCAACTTCCTTACAGAAGCGAGCGAGGACAGATAGGGATAAATCTTCAGGATAAGAGATACTCAGAACCAATTACCCCAAGACGGAGGTGTTGTATTATTGCCAAAGGTAGTATGAACAGATGAATGAACAGATAAATCAATGACCAATGTCCTTCTCTTGTTTATTATGTTCGAAACTTAGTCTCCCATTGGTACCTTTTCTTCTAGTCTCCTCTGGTTTGAAAATCAAGATCAATCAACGCCGGCGGACATGAATTGGGGTATTGTCAGTTGCACACATGTGAAGTGCATGGGTCAGTTTCACAAGTGTCATACAAAAGGTAGATCTGTAGCTTACACTTATCACCCATGCGTTTTCCATCACATACACGTGTCACATCGCGTATGGCATTCTAAATGACTCCCACCGCCTATACGTGTCGATCCGCAAGGATGCCGTGAACGGCCAAGGCGTCACCGGCTCGTCTTTTAACTGTTATCATAGTAGTTGGCCTTAATTGAAAGTGGCAAGAGGTGCCAATGGACGTTTCGACATCACTCCTCCTCAATGGCTCCTCCAAGCCCTATCCTGAGAATTATTTTGTTTAACTCGGTGGGATTGAGTGGTTTGGTAAGTATATCTGCGTCACTGTCCTCAGAAGTCACATATACTACGTCCAGGGCCGATTGGTTTACTAGTTCCAGAATGAAGTGCATGCGAACGTCGATGTGCTTTGCACGTCCAGATGGACAACGCTCACCTGTTGCACAATTAATGGCTGATTGGTTGTCCGACCGCAGAGGTATCGGTGCATCCATGCCGAGCCTTGCTTCCTTCAGCACTCGCGAGACCCAAACTGTCTCCTGTGCAGGCAGAGTCATGCCGTGACACTTAGACTCGCACATAGACAGGTCAACTGTAGACTGCTTCTTGGAGCCCTATATGCATGCTGCGTTCCCAAGCTTCACCATGTACCCCGACATCGACCTGCGATCTTCGCTTTCAACTGAATAATCAGAATCAATATAGGCCTGCGACATCAATTCACCGAACTTATACACTAATTTGTAGTCATAGGTACCCCGGAGATAGCGTAGTACCCGTTTCACAACGCGATGATAGCACGCTGTTGGTGCTTTCTGGTATCTGGCCAGGATAAGTACCAGTGCAAGGATATCCAGGCAAGTCCTAAGTGCCAAGGACAGTAAAAATCCGATCATCAGCTGGTAGCGTTCCACCAGCAGCGCGCACTTGTCTTTTGTGATGCAATGTCACCAATATGGGGACAAAGCCACCGGATGTTCAGGCAGCATTCTCGGTAGGCGGTAGAACGTTGGTATGAATACCAGGAAAGGTGTGAAATACCTAAAGAACTAGAGCGCGAGTGGCTAGTAAACCAAAAAACAAAGGGTTGGCGCTAGGTCGACCAACCAAGGCCCGGCCAACTGACAAAAAGGTGTCAAAATAAACGTTAGCGAAGCGCAGGCTCGTATGCCCAAGTTGGAAAAGGGTGGCAGTGCCCAATGGTTCCAAGGATGGGGGATTCCCAAGCGCTAAGGTGTTGTTTGCCCGTTTACTCAGTAGTGGCAAGTTGACAAGCGCTAAATACTAAGTTAGCAGTTAGAGTAGCTACTGTAAAGTTAACGGTTAAGATAGAAATACAAGTAAACCTAAAGCTATTAGGTAATTAGTGGCTGTACAGTCCCGAGCTGGCGGGGTGAGTCGTGAGATCAAAAGTCGCGTGTGTGACCTCGCATACAGTGCACGCGCGTGGCTTAAATTGCCAAAATTGCCAGGACAGTTATTCCCCTTACTGCAGTATACAGCATTACAGTCCCGTGCACTCTTACAATGCAAGTGTACACTGTACACTCGGGTCGCGAGTGTGATGCGCCGTGTGCCTAGGTGGTTACTGTAGAACCAAAATAAACATGAGTGGTAAAACATTACCAAAAAAATTCGATTTCCAAATGTACCGTTTGGCAACTTTGCGCCCGTGGGAACATGTCCCAAAAATAACACAAAAATAAAGGGTCAAAAAGCCCCGTCGGGATGGGCACTACAGTCTTTCTCGGTGGCAAGGACGCCAAAAAAGGGTTCCACCATTGGAGTGCGCGTCGGATTGGATTTATATAGTCATAATAGGCGTAGAATATTGTCTGTATGATGTTACTGTTCATTCGAAGTGACTCTGGTTTGTGTAAAGAGCTCAGCTCCTATCCAAGCTGAACTCCAAGAAAAATTTCAACCTTGTCGTACACACGTATGTCATAGAGCCGCTTGAGCTCCTCCACAACTGCATTTTGCTCATCCGAAGTCAAATTCATAACAAGAACAGCATCGACGTAGACAAGTATAAATTTAAACCAGATTTGTATTTTCGACGAAAAACACACGGTGCACTCGGAAGTGCCTCATAACTCAATGACTGTGAGTCACCACACAGCTTCGTATGCTAAGCCAAATGAGGTTGTTTCAACCCCTACATCGCCTTTAACAGTTTATGGCATCTAGTTTTCCGCCCGGGGCTTCCGCGGGGAGACATGACCCTGACATTTTCCGAAAGCTCTCCATTGTGAAATGCTGATTTCACATATAGCTGCGCAGCATGCGTACCCAGACACAACGCTAGGAATAATAAATCACGTACCAAGGACGTGTATGTCCGCACACGTATGCCCTGATGCATTCGTGACGGATTATTCTGCAGTTGGATTCTTGAGTACATTCTTTTTGCGTATTGTTGCAATCATGCTAGAGACAGGATAATTGCGTTAATCTAGTCACAACAAACTGTACATATAGAACTGGTTGGACACACAAAACAGAAAGTGGCAAGGGAGAATCTCAAGTCACAAGACTCAAAAGCACCAGAATTGTACTGTTTATGGGCCCAGTTCAACGATGGAAGACCCTCGCAAAGTTTCCAAGTTCAATGGAAGATCAGGTCAAGATTATCATTTGTGTGTTGCCCGCACAGAAGCAGCTCTTGAGGGAAAAGGGGTGTTGCAAATGATCTAAGATGACATCTTTTGTCGAGATGAAGACACTACTGTTGAAATAAAGCAGGAAGGGCTATTGCCCGTGTGATAATTATACAGGGCCCTGGTGATCGGCCCTTAAGTCTTTGTTTGGCAGTAAAGAATGATCAACACAAAATGTGTCGAGACTTAAAACAGGTACGCCGTGTGTAACACTGCCACGAGTGTGCAGTTGCAAACGAAACCAGCCAGTTTTTCGTACCAAGGACAGGTGATGCAGGACTATGTCGATATTTTCGATGAGATATTCAATCGCCTTACTGCAATAAAGAGTGAAATATCCGAACAAATACAAGTTGCAATGCTGTTCGCCTCGTTTGGAAATAAAAACAAGTCCCCGTTCGGACATACTATTCATCCTTACAGAACGCAACGGGACCTATTACTTGGGAAACAGCTACGGGTAGATTGCTGCAAGAGTTTGAGGACCAGACGAACAGAACTGTCAGTTCAAAGGATGTTAGAAACCATGACCTTGGACAGGCATTGAATATGAGTCATATGAAGTTAGTTCATAACAGGAACAGGGCTGGGCAGAATGATACTAGGCGATGTTACCTTTGTAATCAAATCGGCCATATAGCCGGCAACTGTTATAAAAACAGAGTAAGGAAAGAAATGAGAGGTACAAGTTCGCATAATGATAATGGAAATGCACAAAACGCAAAAGCACTGACTGCAACTGGACGTCATACAGAACAAAAGGACAAACTTAGTAGATTTTTCTCCTGTTTTTACCGAAAATCACACAGAAGGTAAGTGTCCGTGGCAAGGAAGGATCGCGTAATACTGAAAAGATTAATACGTCTATGGACACTGATGGTGATGAAAATACCGAGCCCTTGGCTTTGACAGCCAAAACAGCGGCTATTGTGCATCGAGTAGAGATATAACTCTGAATTTTATTCTCGATTTAGGGGCGTGACGTCATATTTTATACTGTAAGGAATGGCTCACTAAGCCAGGATAGATACGGCCACTCCCGATCGTTGTAGATAATGGAAGAAAGGTACACGCGACTCACACAGGAACCGTTTATCTGGTAACACATATAGGTAACCCACAAGACCAATATGAGAGCGTTGTTGGACTGTACGACGCGTTGTACGTGCCCCGGTTTGCACTCGAACATTATATCGTGTTCGAAGCTATGTGATGCTGGCTACCATATTAACTTTGGGAAAAATGGAAAATGCGCAGCAATAGAGTACGGAGTCCTTAAGTTTCAATGAAAACTGCAGAGTGGGTGTATCACATAAAGGCATGTCCTACTGGTGAACTACATGAAAGTAATAGTGATGATGGCACTCTTGGTCAAGCTACACCGGCACAAGCATTGAAAACAGGATCTCAGAAGGGTAGTTACCTAAAACTTTGGCACTTCTGGCTGGAACACGCCCTAAGGAGAGCATAAAGATGCTTAACCGTAGATCAGCTGTTGAGGGTTTGGACCTGGACATTAGTTCGGATGATGATGAAAATGAATTGCGCAATAGTTGCCTCAAAGGCAAGCAAACTAAGCAGACTTTAAGAAAGAATACGCACTGCTCGAAGCAACCAAGTGAGGTCGCTCACTCGGATATATGTGGTCCAATGTCTGTGGCATCATTCTCAGGCTACAAATACTCTGTATCTTTTATTGACTAATGTACCTGTTATATTTCAGTTGTCCCTATTGTTAAGAAGAGAGAGGTACTAGACCAATTTAAGTTGTTCCAATCTTGGTGTGAACGGAAGTTCGGAGTCAAAATCAGGACAGTAAATTCAGATCAAGGGGGGAATACATCAGTATGAATAATTATTTAGCGGAGCAAGGCATAGACCAAACATTTGCACCCAGTTCTTGCCCAATTTTAACGGTATTTCTGAAAGAGCAAACAGGAATATCGGTGAATTTTCAAGAGCAACCCTTGATTATGCTTCATTACCTAATATTTTCTGGGCAGAGGCGATTACTCATATTTTCAAAATTCGGAACTATTTTTTCTCCCCTCGAAATGATCCAGAGCGAGTTGAAATCATTGGAGTCTCATATGACATGGAAGAAGGGGCAGAAGCCCATAATGCACGGACAGTTCATACGAAATTTATATTTACACCTAAGTTCGATGAAAATGGAAACACAGTAAGGCATAAAGCAAGGCTTGTAGCCAAAGGATTTATGCAAGACACAGTTGAACAAACTTTGGCTCCCGTCATTGACTTTGACACAATCCGAACATGTCTTGCAGTGGCTGTGCAGAAGGGATACCATCTGCAGCAAATGGATATAAGAACAGCATTTCTACATAAAGGAATTAAGAACAAGGTTTATGTGTCTCCACTGGATGGTATTAACCTATCCAAGGTAATACCAGGTGAGTTCCTTGAATTACAAAAGGGACTCTACGGACTCAAAGAAGCCCCGAGACTTTGGTACGACAAATTCAGTTCTGTAATGTTACATTTGAAATTCGCATCACTGAAATCTGACAGTTGCGTATACCGTCGAGGGAATATCTGGATAATACTATATGTTGATGACATATACTTATGGGTCCTACAATGAATGATATAAAAAATCACAATCAGATTTGAGTCAGTATTTCGATGGGAAGAAATACTGACTCAAATCTGATTGTGCTTGGGAAATTAAGTTTATTTCTTGGGTTTTTTTTGTTCAGGAGGGAAGTAATACATATTTGACGCAAGAGGTATATCTTTTAAGAATTTTAAGCGCTTTGGAATGCAGAATTGTCGAACAGTCTCAACTCTCTATAGCGGAGGGCGCAATCAATGACTTGGTACAGAAAGTGCAGACGCAGAAAAAGAAAAATACCAAGAATTGTTGAGTGCATGGTTGTCTATATCAACAAGAACACGGCCTGATATAAGTGCTGCGGTTACAATACTAAGCAGGTCCGCTACAAGACTTACAGTGTTACGTCATCAGATTCTAAACATAATCTTGAGTTACTTGAAGGGCACCTCAAAATACGGACTCAAGTTTACAAAAATTGAAAAAGGAGATTTATTGAACGTATTTTGCGATGCGGACTGGGCCGGAGATCATTCTGACCGCCGCTCGACGACTGGAATTTTATTTCAGCGTGGAGAATCTTCAGTAAATTGGAGAACAATGAAGCAGAAATCAGTTGCATTGTCTTCTACAGAAGCAGAATTTAATTCACTTTCCGAGGGAAATAAACTGGTAGTCTGGATGAGACGCTTGCTGACAGAACTCGATTGCCCACAGGAAGGAAACACTACAATATTTGAGGATAATTAAGGTGCCATTCTCTGTGGAACAGAAGGTATACGTAAGGCAAAGCACGTATCTATCCGGTGCAACTATGTCAGAGAACATTCCAGTTCGGGGATAATCAAGGTGCAGTACTGCCCAACGCATAATATGCGTGCAATTCTATATTGAAGAAGCCTCTCCCACGATTGAGATTTGAATATCAAAGGGGTGAAATCGGTGTGCGTAGCAGAGTACCTCAGTGATGATCTGAAGTAGGCGGTCAATTAGCAACAGGGGAGTTGGGTTGAGCACTTGTTCCGCACAGTGTGCAAATCTCGCGCATGATTCTGGCGCGTGTCAATGATACTAAGACTCGTGCAGTACTGAAGCTCTTTTCAGAGTTACACATACAAAAAAGATACTGCCCATAATACGGGCACGTGTCCAGGACATTGGACTTATATAGAAGAGAATCTTCCAAGAAGCTGTGCGCATATGCGTTTATGTTTGTCTCTTTTGCATTTTGATCAGGCTCGTGTGGCCACAATCTCTATTGCCAATAAGATATTACAATTTTGGATGAAAGATTTTCTTTAGAGTGGACTGTATATCCACACACGTATGCCCTGATGCATTCGTGACGGATTATTCTGCAGTTGGATTCTTGAGTAAATTCTTTTGCGTATTGTTGCAATCATGCTAGAGACAGGATAATTGCGTTAATCTAGTCACAACAAACTGTACATGGAACGGTTGGACACACAAAATAGAAAGTGGCAAGGGAGAACTTCAAGTCACAAGACTCAAAAGCACCAGAATTGTACTGAGATATCAAGATTGGAGGGGTGCGCGTTGAGAACTTTCAAAAATGAGCAAAGCTAGACACTTGGGAATATCTGGGATCCAAAGCGTAAAGACATCATGTGCACTAGAATTCCGGTGTGATATGGGTGCGGAGGTGGCTCTGGAGTGTAATCTAGATCAACCAGATTGCTCTCGAGATACTTTTCTTCTTCGTGTGAAAATCGTAGATCTTCGTGTGGCATATCGGAACATAGTTTTCAAAGTCGAAAGACTCTAATTGGTGAATATTTCAAATCGACCAGAAGGGGTCAGACGGGGTGGTCTAGTTAATTTTCCCAATAAGAGCAATCGCATAAAAAGCGAAAGAAGGTTTCCCACTTGCATACCCAAGGAACGGAGATTCTCTAGGATATATACACTTTAAAAATGAACCTGCTTGATGGCTGGCCTGAAGGTAGCATTTTAGGAAGCGTAGTTCCTTCTCCATTACTGTGTCGGTATACCCTTTTTGAGTCTATTGTGGTTGTCCGGAAAACCATGGGATAGATCGGATATATCTTGCGAGAGTAAAACACCCAAAAGTTCCCCCTTTAAAGATGTAGCCTTGAGCGTCGCTTTAAACCCCTTCCAACAAACAACTGGTGTAATTCTGGACTAATCGCCGCAAGACGAGCGAAAAATGCTTGCCGCGCATCCGCAATCGGACAGCTGACCGTGGGACAATACTAGTCGCAACCTGGTTGGCAAATTCCGAGCAATCGTGTGCCAGCCCCCAACGTGGAAAGTGGGGGCAATGAAGCGATACCCAGAACCTTTTGAACGTATCAAGTCGGCAAAGGCGAGTGTTCTTGCCAAGGCGAGCATGGTTAAAGGGCTTGAGTGGGCATCGCGCCAGGTAGGGGAGGCGGCCTGCAGTTAAAGGATGGATGAAGGTTACGTCATAATAGCCTGCGCTCCTGTTCTCTCTAAGGGGAAGGTTTGGTTGTTTACTCTCGGAAGATATATCTGATCTATCCATGGTTTTCTAGACTATCTCATTCGGCTCAAAAAGGTATACTAACACAGTAATTAGGAAGGAACTGCCTGAAACCCCTTTCTCTCCAAGCACCATGATGTCAGGGCGAACTACATGGCCGCATTGTGGGGGTCAGCGACAGCGTGTCGGGCGGCTTTGGGTAAGTTTGCTACATAAAACTGTGTTTACAAGTCATCTCGCCATTCGCGGGTGGATCCATAGCCACAGCACAGCGCGTGGTCACTGTATTGATCCGTGAGTGCCGTATATTCCCCCTTGTGGCATTTTAAAGCTGGAGGAAACAGTGGTACCCGGCAATAGACCTGCAACCACGTCTTGTAATTGCGGTCCGAGATGTAGGTGCGCAGGCCTAGAGCCGGTTGGCATGAAAGCCAGTCCTTCCATCCATCCACTGAAAAAGGTCGAATATATCTTCCAAGAGTAAAACACCCAAACCTTTTCCACCTGACAACGAAGCTCAGAATTCCATGGTTCTCTCATGCCCCTTTGGCATGACGTCCTATCCCTATAGCTACTCTGTGAGGGTGGCACCCGGATGCCTATAGGGTGCTAACCTACGTTGCGCGGAAAGTAGCCGTTAGAGCGATGGATACATGGTAAGGTCCGTACGGTACTTACTCAGAGGCGCGCTGCAGCGGCAGTAGAGTCCAACGCAGCCTGCCTGGTGGGAATTCATGAGCCGGTTTTTTAGGGCGATTTTAGGTATTAATGGGCACCCTGTGGGATATTTCGGGCCACAACCGACTATATTTTTCAAATATTAAATCACCCCAAATTTTCCCCGCATGGTGTCTGTTAGGCGCGTGCTGATAGGAACGTATTTTTTGTTGGCCTCATCTACAGACTCTTTGTTTACTGTACTACCTCCCCTTGTCCAAAATTGCTTATAGCTCCGGTCCTTCCTCGTCCTCCCTGAGCCTTGCTTATCATTACCGCAGTTCTCTCCAAATTTACTTCCATTTCATCTAGATATTTCAAACTGTATCTGCCCTCTGAAGCGATCTTGAATCAAGTTTGTTTTCCTTTTTGCTTACCTCCTCCTCCAAATTCATTTTATGAGAAAAAGGGGGCAATTGCACTACTACAAAATCCCTTGCAGATTTATTTGACCTATTCCTGATCAATAGAACCTGCCCCATGAGTCTGTTTAAACCTCTTTCTTCCAAGTTTCAAACGTCCCCGATCATTTTACTCATCACCTCTCTCCCCCACACAACCAAAACACCCTCAATTGCCTCCTATTCCCCAAAGCCTACCAAAATAAACTATCTATGTCCTTCGAAAGTAATATCCAAAAATCGCCATCCCTTTCCCCTAAACCCTATTCCCCTACTCTCTTTCGGACCTACTGACTATGATGACTGCCTGCACCGGCAAACCAAAAAGGATGTGATCAAATTCGTGCGTCGCCTTTTATTGAGATGACGTGGAGGAGGTAGGTAAGGGGCGGGAGCAGGACATCGAGGAGGAAGCTGGGGAGACCTTTGACGAGTGGGTAGCCCCAGAATTGGTCTACGAGGTTAATATCGAGGAAGACGGGGAGGATGAGGAGGAAGAGGAGGATGAAGAGGAAAAAGAGGACGATGAAGAGGACGAGGACGAGTTGGATCAGGTAACAGGGGGCATGGAAAGTGTTTGACTGGTGGGCCTGGACTGGAGATTATGGAACAAGTGGTGGCGACGCCGGAACTGGATAGAGATATCTTTAGTAGTTTAGATATCTCCCAGGAGGAAATAGAGAGATGTGAGATGTTCGCAGATATTTATGGCGACTGCTTGGGCAGCATGGATATTTTGGAGGAGTTGTTTGGATCTGATTTAGAGAATGGAAAATAAGAGGACCTCATTGATTGTTCGTTCCTCAAGTATCTTTTGTTTAGAATATATCGTCCACACAAATTGTTTTATGAATTTCCTGGTACCTTCTGCAGTTTTGTTCGGACTTTATAGGTAGCCAACAGTCTATATAGCTGAGTAAACTGCTTTCTCATGGAGAAATCAAGCAAGTTGGGAGAAAACTTCAAGTCAAGTCCCGGGAAGTAGGAATTCGAGAGTCAACTTCAGACCCGAGGAACATTTTTCTTACGCTGTTCGCAGAGCATCAGTGCTAGACCCTGCCCCTTCCATACTTTCTTGTAGCTCTCTCAACTCTCTTCCATATAAACTCCTTTTTGTTCGTTCAAATATACCACAATAGCACTTGTTTCGCTTGCAACACCTCCTTCTTGGGGTAGGTGGTTCTGAGTATTCTCTTCCCGACGATTTACCCCTATCAGCGTCAAAGGCCTTATTTTAACTGGGCGAGCGAGTTGTCCTTGCCCAAGTCGCTGCCTTGATCGGTAGCCGTGAACTGGACAACCTTCTCGTGTGCCACATGTGTCTTTCGCTCATCATGTACCCTAACTGCGGACTACAACGGGTGGCTCACTTGATTGGGTTGGTATGGATTGGTCTAAGGAAAAAGAACTCATCCACTACTACTACATCATCAGCAATGTGAAGTATAAACCCTGTAAAGACACATCCATGGCTATCCCCGTGCTCGTAATATCTCCACCCGCGTGCCCATTTGACGCCTGCCCATAGACGCCTTCGGAGTTGAATATATGGTCGAATTCCGTAGAAGATAAGGGGCTTATCACCGATTGGTGACGTGGGGAGGGTTTCGGTAGACGCGGAGGTTCACCGCAGATTTTCTAGTCTTGAGTATTGGAAGGGGTAGAGAGGACAACTGAAACAAAAGAGGGATGATCCTGATAAATTCCACCGAAATAACCTACGGAACAGGGCACCCACGGCTTGAAAAAACAGGCTCCTTCGCCTCATTAAGAACCTTGCAGACATATGCGACGGCGACAAGCTGCACCACTGATGGGCGACCTTGACAAAAACCATGCAGCGCCGCTTTACAGCGCCGTTCGGAAAGCAACGCCATCTTTGCGAGCCATTCCCGGTTCGTCCAACGTGCTCCGGGGGCGACAGGTGCGGTACTGTCGACAAGGATATCGACGTGATCGGTGCAGCGAGTGCGCAGAAGTCGCGGCATTTCGATCTGTAGGGGAAACGGGCTAGATAGGAGGAAGTGGGCGCGCCCGCACGGGGCGGGTGCCGAAAGCGGCGAGGTTTGACGAAGCTCTGCAGTAGTTCGGTTGAGTAAAAAAGGGGGCAGTTCTGAGGTTAGACCAACGCAAGGGGTAGGGCGGGTTTACTTGAATGGGTTGGTATTCTTAATATTCCTGATAACGGCAAGGGGTTCATTTAGAGTGTACTGTGTTCACAGAGGCCAAAGAATTCGAAGACATGACCGCTGAGTTCACTCGCTTGCCCAGGACCTGCAGAAAGCTGCTCGTCACCCCGCCATCGAGCCGAGGGATGGCCTTCATCGTACAAGGCCGGACATCAGGGCAATGGGAAGCACTGGAGGTACGGGTTTCTTCGATGTCACTTTTGTCGCCACAAATGTCAAGGTTTTCTTAGCGATGGACAGTAAAAAAAAAGATTCACAACGGAGGCTCTGAATAGAAATGATACAGAATACTGATGTGCACAAATTCGCACACGAAAAAAATCTAGATGAGGACCATGATTGTATACAGTATCGGAATTGGGAAGATATTTTTACAGTTTTTGAATTTGCAAGATATTTTTAATTTGGGTGAGTGTAGCAAATTCGTCGGTTGATTTTTTTCATTTTAGGACACGCTGTCATAGTAGATGTCAGTACAGTTCCAGGTTGTGGGTGATACTACAAATAGCTCTGAAAGGTCTATATAATGGCCAAATCAATTCCCACCCCTGGCCGATGGGTGGCTGGCATGGGTATGGCACCTAGATATTTACCTTGAGGAAATATCTCCTAATAGTCTCTCTGGTTCACACGATTACCGTGAATGCATTTTGTGGTTATTAGTATGCTTGTTTGAGACTTTTGGGTAGCCAAAAGTCTATATAAGCCGAGTAAACTGCTTCCTTTAGTGGAGGTGAAGCAAGTTGGCAGACAACTTCAAGCCAAGTCCCGAGTAGTAGGAAGTTGAGAGTCAACTTCAGACCCAAGAAAACTTTTTCTTACGCTAGTCGCAGAGCGTCGGTGGTAGACCCTGCCCCTTTTATACTTGCTTGTAGCTTCCTCAACTTTCTTCTATATACACTCCCTTTTGTTCGTTCAACAATACCACGGCAGCACTTTTGTCGCTCGCAACACCTCCTTCTCAGGGTAATTGGTTCTGAGAATCTCCTCCCCGCCGATTTACCCCTATCATTTGGTACTCTTGTGGAGGGGGGTGCACCCTAGGTATTCGAGTTGAGCAGTAGTAAGGAACACTTCGGGGGATTTTTTTTCGTAATCATGGATCTCAACGCTGCTCGTATAACGTTCACAGGGGGCAAGACTGATGACGTTGAGGAGTTTCTTTACACATATGTCAACGTTGTGATGCGAGAGAAGGGCGATGAAGAGAAGGCCGCAAGTATCTTCGCCTATCTTCATGGTGACGCAAAGCACAAATATAAGTCCAAGTTTATCGACGGGTGGTCTCTTAACGGGAATGGGCGTAACTTCGATGAGGTATGTGAGTGGCTTGTGAAAGAGTATGCTAAGGAGGTAGAACCAGATGAGATGATTGGTACCGCCATAGAGGCCCGGCTCAACTTCGACGATTTGTTAAGCTCATTGGTGTACTTGTGTGATCTTTATGAAAAGGCTGGGTTCAACGCCCAAGCCAAGTACGGAATGCTGCGTAAGGCGGCTATGGGGGATAAGCGGCTCTCCGATTTCCTCCTCATCAAGGGCCCTCACACTTTTGATAAACTGAAGGGTACCATAGTAGAATTTGTCAAAAATTCGGAGACGTTTCAGTCACTGAGTGAGGTACCGAGGGAAACCCGCACATCGATGTCTATCGTACATCCTGAAAAAATTATCAAAGGCCGGCTACTAGTGCAGCGGCATTAGAATCTGTCAGGAGCGATGTCAAAAACTTGGAAGAAAGGTTGGAAACCCGATTCGATAATCGACTTGACATGATAACCTCGCAGTTGGAAAGCCTTACTCTTACCATTAAGAAGAACCAGTCTGGGGCCCCTAAGGCCGCAGAAGTCTGTTCTTACTGTCACAAGCCTGGACACTTTGCAAACAGGTGTCCTGATAATCCACATAGAAACACTCGTTGTGCAAAGTGCGGTCGATATGGGCATCATGAAAGTAACTGCTGGTCTAAAGACAACAGAAGAGCAAATTTATCGGAAGCAAGGAGTGAGTCAGGACCAGAGGTGAAAATCTTACAAAATAGAAGGGATCAAAGGTTGACGGATGCCGGTAACGTATCCATCGCTGAAGAGATTAGTCAAGTCAATGTGACAAAAAGGGATGGGGAAGGGAACATTTTATCGAAGAAACCTAGGCTAGAGTATGGAATGCTGGAGCATATCCCAGCACCTGTACCTCCTCGAACCAAGAGGTCTGATCAAGTTGTTCCAGGAGTGGGAGTCACTCCGGCCAAGAAGACGAAAAAGAGTAAGAAAGTTAAGAGTATCTCTAAGGACGTACTAGAGTATGTGAAGAGGTACAATTTGGTGGCTGAGCTTGCATCGGCCCCAACTGGGATAACGTTTGGTCAACTTTTGAGGGGCGACGCAGAGGATGCGAGAAAAGAACTCAAAAAAATTATCAGGTCTAATAAGTCCGCTAAGGGTAAGAAACTGTTTCTTCAATCGGCCTCGACAGCACCAAGACGTCTTAAGCTGGTACCAGTCAAAGTATTGGGTATGAAAACCCAAGCTCTCTTCGATTCGGGTGCTGTTCCAAACCTCATTTCAGAAACTTTGGTGACAGATCTAGGTCTCGAAATTACTCCAACGACTCGAAAAATAACTGTAGCGGATGGAACCGTCTCAAAATGCATGGGCACTGTTGACAAGGTTTCCGTGTTCTTTGGGGACTCTAAAGTTGATGTAGACTTTCTTGTCATGCCGGATCTCCCTTTCGATGCAATCATTGGCTGCCCACATGGAAAGACTAGGACATGCATTGACTTGGGCAACCAAATGGTTTCAGTTAATATTGACGGCAGAACCGTGAAGATGCCCCTGGATTTCGACAAAAGCACGCATCCTGAAGATTTAAAAGAAACGGACAGTGAAGATTTCACTTCTAGCTATGACAGCGAAGATTCGGAACCAACTAACACTTTCGGAAGTGGAAAAGGGTACCCTCGGGGGTAATGAACATGGCATGGGACGATTATGATTCCGGGTTTGAAACAGATGACGACTGGATTCTAGGATAAGTTTGAAACCCGAATGTGTTTCTTTTTGCGATGATATCGAATCAAAGGACAGAATTCGGAGCATGAAAGAAGATTACCTTTGCAAAGAAAATAAGAATACGTCGAATTCCATATATGAAGATGTGAGCACGACGGAAGAGGTCCTTCAAAATATTGAGGTTGAGGATCAAGAAGAAAAAGGGCGCCAAATGGCAGAAATCCAAGGAAAAGTGCAGCACCTTCCCGCCCCGCCTCACTGAAAATATCCGACATGTTAACATCTTCCGAAGTAATTGCATGGAGCGTTTCAGATTTAAGACAAGCAAGTGTACCGGTTACTCACTCGTTCGAACTTACCGACACTCAACCGATTTACCACAAGCCTAGACGTCAACCGCCAAAATATGACCAATTTATCTCAGAAAATGTTACAAGTATGCTGAAAAATGATATTATTCGACCAGTTTCATCCCCATGGTCGTTTCCAGTTGTGGTCGCACCAAAGAAGGATGGAAAGCTGCGTTTTTGCGTCGATTACCGACAACTGAACCAGAGAATGATACCCGATCGATTTCCGATTCCGAACATGGAGGAGATCCTCGAGGACCTGAAGGACGGGAGATATTTCACCTCAATTGACCTTTACACTGGCTATTGGCAGATTCCATTGGATGAAAAATGTAAGGAAAAAACAACCTTTACCAGCAAAGCCGGTACGTTCAGGTTCGAAGTGATGCCTTTTGGTCTCATGAATGCACCAGCTACATTCCAAAGAATGATGAACGAGGTTTTGAAAGGACTTCCATTCGCAAGAGTCTATATCGATGATGTCGTCATATTCTCAGAAACATTGGATCAGCACATCTCGCACGTCAAGACAGTTGTGGAGAGGATATCGGAGTATAGCTTGAAAATTAAGTTGAGCAAATGCTTCTTTGCGAAAACTTCTATCCAATTACTCGGTCATATCGTCGACCAAGAGGGAATTAGAGTGGATCCAGAGAAAACGAAAAAAATAAAGTTGGCACCAAGGCCCGCTTCAAAGACGGAGGTCCGAAGCTTCTTAGGACTGGCCTCATATTACAGAAGATTTATCAAAGATTTCGCCAAGACTGCAGCACCGTTACATGCCAGCACTACGAAGAACGGAAAATTTTACTGGAACAAGGAAATGGAAACTGCATTTCAGGAGCTTAAAGATAAGCTATGTGTCCCCCCAGTTCTCATGTACCCAGATTTCAAGAGACCATTCGTTGTGGAGACAGATGCCTCAGAACGGTCTTTGGGTGCCGTTTTGTCCCAAAAAGATGAAAACGGAAGACTACACCCTGTTCAATTCGCAAGCCGAACTCTGAATGATGCGGAAAAGAGATACTCAGTCTGCGAGAAAGAAGCGCTAGCTGTCGTCTTCGCGCTGAAAAAGTTTCGCGTATACCTTTTATCACTCGAGAAATTTGTCTTGATAACTGATCACCAGGCACTTAAAACAGCATTCCAAAAGAAGGATGTACATCACCGCTTGGCCCGATGGCTCGACATTTTCGCAGAATATCGGTTTGAAATTGTGTATAGACCCGGACGCAATAATCAGCCTGCCGATTACCTATCCCGCTTGAGGGACGCACTGATTCCAAATGAAAAAGCTTCGGAGGACATCGTCGGAGTCGCCGAGTTGCAGTTGCCGAACGATAACGAGTACGAAGCTAATATTCACGGACTGATCAAATTCCTCGATGGACTAGAAATGAGAAAGGTTGATCTTGAACACGAAATTGGGTACGCAGGAATCAAAAGGCTTTTACATTGTGGAATGGGAAACTCTTCCGGCACACTAAAGCCGGTCCCCGACTAGTGGCCCCTTTGAAAGAAAGAATGAAGATCTTGAGGACTTTCCATGATGAGCTAGGGCATTGGGATCTCGAAACAACCAAAAAATTCGTAACTGAGAGATTCTGGTGGCCCGGTATCCATAAGGACGTCTATAATTTCGTGAAAAGCTGCGACAACTGCCAAAAATTCACTCCAATACGGAAGTATAAGACAACTCTAAGTTTTCCAGTTTCCGGTCTCTTTGAAACCTTCTCAATTGACTTCGCGGGCCCGTTCAAGGAAACTTCTTCCGGAAACAAATATCTCCTTATAGGGGTGGAACATCTTACTGGATGGCCAATAGCAGTTGCAGTGAGGAGGCAAATGCTGAGGTGGTACTGAGATTCATCGAAAAAGAAATAATTGAACCGTTTGGTCTTCCAAAAAGGATCATCTCGGATAACGCCCTTTGTTTTACTGCAACTTCACTGCTTCGTTTTTTGGAAGAGAAAGGGATTCAGCTGAAGACCGTTCTCGCATACGCTCCTATGTCCAACGGGAAAGCGGAGAGGATGGTTGGAACCATCAAACGAGCAATATCGAAAACTATTGGAGAATGAAATCCAGTGGGAAGATGCCTTACCAAAAGTGTTATACGGCTACCGTCGAAGAAGAGGAAGAAATGGACGCTCACCATTCGAGCTAATGTACGGAAGGGCTCCTAGAATGTTACAGAGAGACATGGAAACAAATATTATCGATGAAGAGAGTAGGGAAGTTGAACTACTGGCCACCGAAGGCTGGAGATCACACCGCGCGCTAACACAGACAAGAAATAAGGATGCAGAACCTGCAGTCAGAACCTTTTCAGTTGGCTCTAAAGTACTTGTAGTACATGGAAAAGCAATGCAGCAGGCTGTGAAGTGGCCGGCCTTCCAAACCAAGTACTCGAACCCTTGCATCGTCACGGAGGAAAGACACCCGCACTATCAGCTCTGTTCAAGCTCAGGGAAGAGATCAAGGAGGGCCATCCATGCACGTCGTCTGGTCCCTTACCATCAGAGGCCTGAAGAATTCCTTCTCACACAGGACTATGCGCAACCACGGGGCATACTCATCTTTAACTATAGAATGATTCCTATGGGAGGAAAAAGGGCCTGGGAATGGATCATCTCGGTTACGCGGGACTACTACGAACTCCACGTAATCATCCATTTCTACATTAATATATGCCTATGTTTTCGTACGTTGAACGGACCATTGCTACCTGAAGAAGATTTCCGACTATTAATAAGAGTTCTATTTCATTCCAAAACGGAAGGTTCACGGAAGCAGGTCCAGAGTTTGTGGAGGTAATATATCATTACTCTATAGGAAGATATGGAATGGTAGCTGCTGGAGACTTGTCGCAAACGTATCTGAATATTATCCGTCCAATTTACGTATTTCTCAAGAACAACCAAGACGTGCGACTGAGAGGTTACGCCTTACCCCCGGATATGGAATACAGGCTGGTCCCGTATCCTCTATGGGAACCTTACGTTTCTCCGCCACAAATTGGGAACGTTGGAGGCGGCGAGGATCCTCCTGAAGCAGTGATGATGACCAGAGGAGGACCTTCAGGAGACAACAACCCGCCCAGAAGAGGTTCCGGTCGTCCCCCGAGAGGACCTCGTGCAGGTCCCAGTACGTCAGGAGCTGGTCGCGGCCATTCATCGGGACCGTCCACCACAACTTCATCTCTAGCTCTCCTTCACAACCATGCACAGCATACAGTCGGAAGAAGAAGATTATCTTTTTGGCTGCGCAATATCTCCGAGGATGCGAACGATGCGCAGGTCATTTCTTATTTCATGATAAGCATCTGTTTATGTTTTAGGGCGCTACATGGACCGCACTTATCTTACGAAGATTCGTTCTTGATGATGCGCGTCTTCTTTTCTTATCGCATCCATTCCTCCGGCATCTTCCAGAAGAGTTTGCATATCACATATATTTTTTCACTCTTGGAAGATTCGGAAGAGTCACGGAAGAAGAATGTATTCAACCCCACCTCGATGTGATCAAACCAATATATGAGGCTATGCTACAAAGTGAGGTACCAGTAATGCGAACCTACTTTTTAGAGCATCATATTGGTAATCAGTTGCATCCGTACCCGTTTGAGAGACCATACATTTTATCAATAAGACAGCGAACACTAACGGAAGCAGAAGAAGAGCAGTGACGAGTCGGGACGTTCGTCTTGAGCGAGAGGGCGTGATGTGCGCAAATTCGCACACGAAAAAAATCTAGATGAGGACCATGATTGTATACAGTATCGGAATTGGGAAGATATTTTTACAGTTTTTGAATTTGCAAGATATTTTTAATTTGGGTGAGTGTGGCAAATTCGTCGGTTGATTTTTTCATTTTAGGACACGCTGTCATAGTAGATGTCAGTACAGTTCCAGGTTGTGGGTGATACTACAAGTAGCTCTGAAAGGTCTATATAATGGCCACATCAATTCCCACCCCTGGCCGATGGGTGGCTGGCATGGGTATGGCACCTAGATATTTACCTTGAGGAAATATCTTCTAATAGTCTCTCTGGTTCACACGATTACCGTGAATACATTTTATGGTTATTAGTATGTTTGTTGAGACTTTTGGGGTAGCCAAAAGTCTATATAAGCCGAGTAAACTGCTTCCTTTAGTGGAGGTGAAGCAAGTTGGCAGACAACTTCAAGCCAAGTCCCGAGTAGTAGGAAGTTGAGAGTCAACTTCAGACCCAAAAACTTTTTCTTACGCTAGTCGCAGAGCGTCGGTGGTAGACCCTGCCCCTTTTATACTTGCTTGTAGCTTCCTCAACTCTCTTCTATATACACTCCCTTTTGTTCGTTCAACAATACCACGGCAGCACTTTTGTCGCTCGCAACACCTCCTTCTCAGGGTAATTGGTTCTGAGGATCTCTTCCCCGCCGATTTTACCCTATTCAAATACATCGCGACGAAGAAATATCCAGAAAGACAGAGTTGTACGTATATTGCTGATTGGGCCTAGGCTCCATGATCTGCTAATTTTCTAATATGATAATGTGTAAATGTGGGGTTAATTTACTGTGGTAGATATGTGGGTTGGTATCCAGTAAATTTGTACCGAAGCGTAGATATCGTATCATTGTCAAGCCAATTGATAATTAACTGCCCGCTTAAAAGTCTTGTCTTAGGTTGTCGACACATGACAAAAGGGCATTTTACTGTGGAGTGTATCTCTGCTGCTTTGTAGACACTTTAGGGTATTCCATCTGATCGAGGTCATCTTCCTGCTCCAGCTAGCTCTGTTGGGAACTTTGTTCTAAGAGTTGTTGCAAAAGTTCTCTGAAATATCACCAGAGCCAAGATCTGTTTCGAGAACGGTAGTTCCGGGCTTTGGGACCGCCGAGCGTTGTCTAGCCGGGATTCGAAAAAAGTATTTGCAGTCAGCCAACCACTGTCTGCACTTATCAACTGATCATTAGCTAGCCCTTGACTTAGAGTGCTTGATATTCCGGGCGTTGACACATTTCCGTCTGTGCTATCAACCTCGGGTAGCGCGATGGAAGTAGAGATACCCAATATGTCATTGACATTAGGAGCACTAGATAAAGCCCCGACATCGTTTTCCTGATGCGAGACTGGGGCATGAGCGTCGCAGAATGCTGGGTCAGCAACTTGAGGTAACGAATCTTTGTTGCGAGCGACTGATTGAAGTGTTCGTCTTCAACAATAGGTGTAGTTCAGGTAAAGTCGTTTGAACATTCCCCAAGCGAGGTTGACTGTGATGCTTGGAGCCTCGCAACATCTGAACTTGCCGCTGAATCTCGATGGCATGATCGCGCCACATGGCTGCCTCCGCCTCGGCTCTTTGAAGTTCCGCACGAAGACAGCGCTTCCGTCTTTTCTTCTGCAAATCCCTGAGAAGACAGAGCTGAGCACGGCGAAGGACCGATTCGTATACTTGCGATGCCTGGCTCGACTTTCTATTATTATAAAGGCGCCTTCTGTATTTTTCGTCATTTGTCAAGCCTCTGCCCGAGAGCAGGGAGCAATTGGATTGGATTAGTCCATTGCGATATGCATCAGATGTAATACTGGCATTCCGATCCAACTCCTGATCACGGAAACGCTTGTACTCCTCTCTTGCTTCTGTCGCCAATTTGATGCAGTCTTCTTCGGCTTGAGTAAGATTAGAAGGGTTCTCGGAATTCAATCCATGAATGCTGCAAACTCGGCGGCGAATTCGGAGGCACTTGGAATTTCGAGATCTTCTGGTTTGCGCTTGGGCAGAAAGATGGGTGAAGATGAGTCAAGGGTGGTTGGAGAAATGGCAGGTAGGACCTCTGGAAGATTCACGGGAACTACGACAGAGGATTGGACGAAAAGAGGAGGCTGAGGAACAGGTTCAAGAGGTGCTGGCTTGTTGTGATTGGGGTAGGTTGGAATGTGGAGGTCCGTGTAGCAGGCCTTTGTTGAACTTCATGGTTGGTAGGATGCATTGCTGGTGGTGAACGTGCGGTGAGAAATTCAATCCAAGCGAAAAACGTTGAGTGCTTGGATACAGGCGTGGTTCGGAGAGTTGAAGAGAATGATATCGGGACCCCGAGGTAGATGAAGACGTATTTTGATGTGAAAAAGAACGTTTTCGCTACGAATTCGATTGGCGGGCGAACGTGGTCCAAATGAGAGGAATATCTTCTGTCAGTGTTAACTTGGGAAAAGGGGAAAGAAAACAAGACTAAAAGAAAAGAAGATGTGCTAGGAGGGATATTTGTTCACGTGAAGAAACAATAGAGTGCAAGGCCGCTTGATTTTTTGAAAAGACAACGATTGTTGACAGGATGAATTATGATTGAGGTCAGGGGAAGATTAAGGCAAAGGCGGAGGATGGTTGAATGTGAGTGTGAGTACTTGTCCGTCTGTTGTTTGTCGTGATTGGGTCAGTAGAAAGGGCAGGGAAAACGGGATGGAATGGGGGTATATAAAGACATAGGATGACGGCGGTTGGCCGGCTTGTATCTTGGATTATGTCGGGTGCGCGGGGATAACTGTGATGGTGTTCGTGGAGGATGTGAGTAGCACCGAGGTTTGTTCACGCAGTGGCGTAGAACGTGTGGGAAGAAGTCGAGAGATAGTCATTTCAAGCATTTCGAGCACTTGTTCGGGCGCTCTGAATCAATTGAGATTGCAGAAAATCAGGTTAATTACAAAAATTTGCACTATTTTTCTGAGGAGACAATGTCATTTGTGCTGGCCGGCTTCCTGGAATTCAATTTCTGCTGGCGATTTGTCGAGCCGGTGAGGGAAGGGATTGTGCGGTCCAATGCGATACAGCACAGAACATCTGCACTGCAGGCCTTCTGTTACTGCAATGACGTATAGTACCTCCCTCTCGTTACGCAATGCCTACCTCCAAAACTTCCCCAGTCTCCAGCCCTCCATAGTCTCGCGGTAAACACTCCTGTATTTCCCCTGTAATGGAATGTCTTTCAGAACCCGGCTACTGGTGCCGACGACTGTTTTGTTAAATTTTTTTACAGTAATGTAAAATGTATTGTCCAATACGGTTAGGCAAAGATCGGATTCGAACTGCCATATCGTACAATTTGACGGGATAACCGGGGGCTAATGGGGGGAATACCGAGGTATTAATTTACAGTACTGTTACAGATAATTGGTTGATACGTACCCAGTCAACTTGTATGTAGTGTAGTGGGTTAATATGGTTAAATGGGGAATTTCTGGTCTACATGGGGAAGTTTGGGCAGTCTTCCTGATGAAAGCAATACGCAGAGCAGATGGGGCCTAAGTTGAGTAGCCGCGGAACTTTCCTTGAGAACGGATATTCTCTGGAACATACATACTCTTACAGTACAGTACTTAAAAGTTGTGGCCAAATGTCGCTAAAAACCTTTCCAACAAACTGGCGTTAATCTGGACGAGTTCCGCGCAAGACGAGCGAACAATGCTTGCTGCGCATCCACAATCGGGACAGCTGACCGTGCGGCAATGCCAGTCGCAACCCGGTTGGCAAAGTCCAGAGCAGTCGTGTGCCAGCCCTCGCACGTGGAAACTGGAAGGGCAATGAAGCGATACAGAGAACCTTCTGAACGTATCAAGTCGGTAAAGCGAGTGTTCTTGCCAAGGCGAGCACGGGGTTGAGTGGCATCACAACAGGGAGGGGAGGCAGGCTGCAGTCAAAGGATGGATGACGGTTACTTCAATAGTCTGTGCTCCCGTCTCTCCAAGGGGGAACGTTTGGGTGTTTTACTCTTGGAAGATATATCCGATCTATCCCATGGTTTCAGACAACCAATCGACTCAAAAGGTATACCGACACAGTAATGGGGAAGGAACTAAGCTCCCTAAAATGACTTTCAGGCCAGCCATCAAGCAGGCCGCATTGGACATGACGGCTGCTGCAGCGTGCCTTTGCATCAAACCCCCCCGAACATTTCCGCACGTCTCCAGTGCCCTCACAGCCACGTTCCTTGGCACGTCATTTAGCACTGCACATGCATCCGGGTGCCAACCTCCAAGAGTAGAGATTGGCACAGGCACGAGCCAACCTCTGGTGGAGGTCGCGATAAAGGATTGATATCTTCTCTGCTTTGCATCTCCAAGCGCCTTGATGTCCGGGCGAACTGCACGGGCGCATTGTGGGGGCTCGATGACAGGGTGTCGGGCGGCTTTAGCGAGGTCTGCCGCAAACAACCGTGTTTACAAGTCATGTCGCCACCCGCGGGTGAATCCATAGCTACAGCACAACGCGTGGCCACCGTACTGATCCGTGAGTGCCGTGCATCCCCCTTGTGGCAGTTTGAAGCTGGAGGAAACAGTGGTACCGGCAATTGAACTGCAACCACGTCTTGTAATTGCGGTCCGAGATGTAGGTGCGCGGGCCTAGAGCCGGTTGACATGAAAGCCAGTCCTTCGAACTATCCACTGATAACGCGGCTCGAATGCTAAGACTCTCATCGGCCTTTGGCATGGCGCAAAGGCCTTTTTCTTAACTGGTCGAGCGAGTTCCACTTGCCCAAACCGCTGCATTGAGCCGATAGCCGTGAACTGAGCAATCTTCCCGGGTGCCACTTGTGTCTTCCATTCGTCGTGCGTCCAAACTACGGATTTGTAAGATTGGAGAGCAGTGTTCGGTAGTACAGGGAGAAGGGTAGATCACAAGGTACGCGTTAGAGTACCGATGAAATGAATGCAGGGATCGCACTGAACTTAGCGGAGCGGAGCACGATGGCAAATGTTGGCTGCGGGGCCTAAAGGTGCAATAGGTAGTTTTAATTCCCGAAAAATACCAATGTGAACCGCTGATTGCGACACGGGGAGATTCGGGTAAATTATATTTGGAAAGGGGGGAAATTTGGGTGTTTTACTTTTGGAAGATGTACCGATCTATCCGATAGTTTTCAAACAACCACATCGACTCAAAAAGTATGCAGACACAGTAATGGAGAAGAAACTACGCCCCCTAAAAGGCTACCTTCAGGCCATATTTGGAAAGTAACCATTCCTGAGAGCAATAGTGCAGACGAGGCCTAATTTGAGTATCCACTGGTATATCCGTTGGGGTTTGAGTTTATTCTTGTAGATCTTTACGAGTTGAACAATACGGAACAGAAGCGTGCGTGGGTATGATAGGGGTAAATCGGCGGGGGAAGAGATCTTCAGAACCAATTACCTGAGAAGGAGGTGTTGCGAGCGACAAAAGTGCTACCGTGGTATTGTTGAACGAACAAAATGGAGTGTATATAGAAGAGAGTTGAGAAGCTAAAAGCAAGTAGAAAAGGGGCAGGGTCTACACACGCTCTGCGACTAGCGTAAGAAAACGTTTTCTTCGGTCTGAAGTTGACTCTCAACTTCCTACTACTCGGGACTTGGCTTGAGTTGTCTGCCAACTTGCTTCACCTCCACTAAAGGAAGCAGTTTTACTCGGCTTAGATAGACTTTTGGCTACCCCAAAAGTCTCAAACAAACATACTAATAACCATAAAATGTATTCACGGTAATCGTGTGAACCAGAGAGACTATTAGGAGATATTTCCTCAAGGTAAATATCTAGGTGCCATACCCATGCCAGCCACCCAAGGCCAGGGGTGGAATTGATTGTGGCCATTATATAGACCTTTCAGAGTCACTCGTATTATCACCCACAACCTGGAACTGTACTGACATCTACTATGACAGCGTGTCCTAAATGAAAAAATCAACCGACGAATTTGCCACACTCACCCAAATTAAAAATATCTTGCAAATTAAAAACTGTAAAAATATCTTCCCAATTCCGTTACTGTATACATCATGGTTCTCATCTAGATTTTTTTCGTGTGCGAATTTGGGCACATCACGCCCTCTCGCTCAAGACGAACTTCCCACTCGTCACCTGCTCTTCTTCTGCTTCGGTTAGTGTTCGCTGTCTTATTGATATAATGTATTGTCTCTCAAACGGGTACGGATGCAACTGATTACCAATATGATGCTCTAAAAAGTAGGTTCGCATTACTGGTACTCACTTTGTAGCATAGCCTCATATATTGGTTTGATCACATCGAGGTGGGGTTGAATACATTCTTCTTCCGTGACTCTTCCGAATCTTCCAACAGTGAAAAATATATGTGATATGCAAACTCTTCTGGAAGATGCCGGAGGAATGGATGCCGATAAGAAAAGAAGACGCGCATATCAAGAACGAATCTTCGTAAGATAAGTGCGGTCCATGTAGCGCCCTAAAAACATAAACAGATGCTTATCATGAAATAAGAAATGACCTGCGCATCGTTCGCATCCTCAGAGATATTGCGCAGCCAAAAAGATAATCTTTCTTCCGACTGTATGCTGTGCATGGTTGTGAAGGAGAGCTAGAGATGAAGTTGTGGTGGACGGTCCCGATGAATGGCCGCGCCAGCTCCTGACGTACTGGGACCTGCACGAGGTCCTCTCGGGGGACGACCGGAAACCTCTTCTGGGCGGGGTTGTTGTCTCCTGAAGGTCCTCCTCTGGTCATCATCACTGCTTCAGGAGGATCCTCGCCGCCTCCAACGTTCCAATTTGTGGCGAGAGAACGAAGGTGTTCCCATAGAGGATACGGGACCAGTTCTGTATTCCATATCCGGGGTAAGGCGTAACCTCTCAGTCGCACATCTTGGTTGTTCTTGAGAAATACGTAAATTGAATGGATAATATTCAGATACGTTGCGACAAGTCTCCAGCAGCTACCATTCATATCTTCCTATAGAGTAATGATATATTACCTCCACAAACTCTGGACCTGCTTCCGTGAACCCGTTTTGGAATGAAATAGAACTCTTATTATAGTCGGAAATCTTCTTCAGGTAGCAATGGTCCGTTCAACGTACGAAAACATAGGCATATATTAATGTAGAAATGGATGATTACGTGGAGTTCGTAGTAGTCCCCGCGTAACCGAGATGATCCATTCCCAGGCCCTTTTTCCTCCCATAGGAATCATTCTGTAGTTAAAGATGAGTATGCCCCGTGGTTGCGCATAGTCCTGTGTGAGAAGGAATTCTTCAGGCCTCTGATGGTAAAGGGACCAGACGACGTGCATGGATGGCCCTCCTTGATCTCTTCCCTGAGCTTGAACAGAGCTGATAGTGCGGGTGTCTTTCCTCCGTGACGATGCAGGGTTCGAGTACTTGGTTTGGAAGGCCGGCCACTTCACTGCTGCCTGCATTGCTTTTCCATGTACTAAAAGTACTTTAGAGCCGACTGAAAAGGTTCTGACTGGCAGGTTCTGCATCCTTATTTCTCTTGTCTGTGTTAGCGCGCGGTGTGATCTCAGCCTTCGGTGGCCAGTAGTTCAACTTCCTACTCTCTTCATCGATAATATTTGTTTTCATGTCTCTCTGTAACATTCTAGGAGCCCTTCCGTACATTAGCTCGAATGTGAGCGTCCATTTCTTCCTCTTCTTCGACGATAGCCGTATAACACTTTTGGTAAGGCATCTTCCCACTGGATTTCATTCTCTCGACATAGTTTTCGATATTGCTCGTTGATGGTTCCAACCATCCTCTCCGCTTTCCCGTTGGACATAGGAGCGTATGCGAGAACGGTCTTCAGCTGAATCCTTTTCTCTTCCAAAAAACAAAGCAGTGAAGTTGCAGTAAAACAAAGGGCGTTATCCGAGATGATCCTTTTTGGAAGACCAAACGGTTCAATTATTTCTTTTTCGATGAATCTCAGTACCACCTCAGCATTTGCCTCCTCAACTGCAACTGCTATTGGTCATTCAGTAAGATGTTCCACCCCTATAAGGATATATTTTTCCGGAAGAAGTTTCCTTGAACGGGCCCGCGAAGTCAATTGAGAAGGTTTCAAAGAGACCGGAAACTGGAAACTTAGAGTTGTCTTATACTTCCATTGGAGTGAATTTTTGGCAGTTGTCGCAGCTTTTCACGAAATTATAGACGTCCTTATGGATACCGGGCCACCAGAATCTCTCAGTTACGAATTTTTTGGTTGTTTCGAGATCCCAATGCCCTAGCTCATCATGGAAAGTCCTCAAGATCTTCATTCTTTCTTTCAAAGGGGCCACTAGTCGGGGACCGGCTTTAGTGTGCCGGAAGAGTTTCCCATTCCACAATGTAAAAGCCTTTTGATTCCTGCGTACCCAATTTCGTGTTCAAGATCAACCTTTCTCATTTCTAGTCCATCGAGGAATTTGATCAGTCCGTGAATATTAGCTTCGTACTCGTTATCGTTCGGCAACTGCAACTCGGCGACTCCGACGATGTCCTCCGAAGCTTTTTCATTTGGAATCAGTGCGTCCCTCAAGCGGGATAGGTAATCGGCAGGCTGATTATTGCGTCCGGGTCTATACACAATTTCAAACCGATATTCTGCGAAAATGTCGAGCCATCGGGCCAAGCGGTGATGTACATCCTTCTTTTGGAATGCTGTTTTAAGTGCCTGGTGATCAGTTATCAAGACAAATTTCTCGAGTGATAAAAGGTATACGCGAAACTTTTTCAGCGCGAAGACGACAGCTAGCGCTTCTTTCTCGCAGACTGAGTATCTCTTTTCCGCATCATTCAGAGTTCGGCTTGCGAATTGAACAGGGTGTAGTCTTCCGTTTTCATCTTTTTGGGACAAAACGGCACCCAAAGACCGTTCTGAGGCATCTGTCTCCACAACGAATGGTCTCTTGAAATCTGGGTACATGAGAACTGGGGGGACACATAGCTTATCTTTAAGCTCCTGAAATGCAGTTTCCATTTCCTTGTTCCAGTAAAATTTTCCGTTCTTCGTAGTGCTGGCATGTAACGGTGCTGCAGTCTTGGCGAAATCTTTGATAAATCTTCTGTAATATGAGGCCAGTCCTAAGAAGCTTCGGACCTCCGTCTTTGAAGCGGGCCTTGGTGCCAACTTTATTTTTTTCGTTTTCTCTGGATCCACTCTAATTCCCTCTTGGTCGACGATATGACCGAGTAATTGGATAGAAGTTTTCGCAAAGAAGCATTTGCTCAACTTAATTTTCAAGCTATACTCCGATATCCTCTCCACAACTGTCTTGACGTGCGAGATGTGCTGATCCAATGTTTCTGAGAATATGACGACATCATCGATATAGACTCTTGCGAATGGAAGTCCTTTCAAAACCTCGTTCATCATTCTTTGGAATGTAGCTGGTGCATTCATGAGACCAAAAGGCATCACTTCGAACCTGAACGTACCGGCTTTGCTGGTAAAGGTTGTTTTTTCCTTACATTTTTCATCCAATGGAATCTGCCAATAGCCAGTGTAAAGGTCAATTGAGGTGAAATATCTCCCGTCCTTCAGGTCCTCGAGGATCTCCTCCATGTTCGGAATCGGAAATCGATCGGGTATCATTCTCTGGTTCAGTTGTCGGTAATCGACGCAAAAACGCAGCTTTCCATCCTTCTTTGGTGCGACCACAACTGGAAACGACCATGGGGATGAAACTGGTCGAATAATATCATTTTTCAGCATACTTGTAACATTTTCTGAGATAAATTGGTCATATTTTGGCGGTTGACGTCTAGGCTTGTGGTAAATCGGTTGAGTGTCGGTAAGTTCGAACGAGTGAGTAACCGGTACACTTGCTTGTCTTAAATCTGAAACGCTCCATGCAATTACTTCGGAAGATGTTAACATGTCGGATATTTTCAGTGAGGCGGGGGCGGGAAGGTGCTGCACTTTTCCTTGGATTTCTGCCATTTGGCGCCCTTTTTCTTCTTGATCCTCAACCTCAATATTTTGAAGGACCTCTTCCGTCGTGCTCACATCTTCATATATGGAATTCGACGTATTCTTATTTTCTTTGCAAAGGTAATCTTCTTTCATGCTCCGAATTCTGTCCTTTGATTCGATATCATCGCAAAAAGAAACACATTCGGGTTTCAAACTTATCCTAGAATCCAGTCGTCATCTGTTTCAAACCCGAATCATAATCGTCCCATGCCATGTTCATTACCCCCGAGGGTACCCTTTTCCACTTCCGAAAGTGTTAGTTGGTTCCGAATCTTCGCTGTCATAGCTAGAAGTGAAATCTTCACTGTCCGTTTCTTTTAAATCTTCAGGATGCGTGCTTTTGTCGAAATCCAGGGGCATCTTCACGGTTCTGCCGTCAATATTAACTGAAACCATTTGGTTGCCCAAGTCAATGCATGTCCTAGTCTTTCCATTGTGGGGCAGCCAATGATTGCATCGAAAGGGAGATCCGGCATGACAAGAAAGTCTACATCAACTTTAGAGTCCCCAAAGAACACGGAAACCTTGTCAACAGTGCCCATGCATTTTGAGACGGTTCCATCCGCTACAGTTATTTTTCGAGTCGTTGGAGTAATTTCGAGACCTAGATCTGTCACCAAAGTTTCTGAAATGAGGTTTGGAACAGCACCCGAATCGAAGAGAGCTTGGGTTTTCATACCCAATACTTTGACTGGTACCAGCTTAAGACGTCTTGGTGCTGTCGAGGCCGATTGAAGAAACAGTTTCTTACCCTTAGCGGACTTATTAGACCTGATAATTTTTTTGAGTTCTTTTCTCGCATCCTCTGCGTCGCCCCTCAAAAGTTGACCAAACGTTATCCCAGTTGGGGCCGATGCAAGCTCAGCCACCAAATTGTACCTCTTCACATACTCTAGTACGTCCTTAGAGATACTCTTAACTTTCTTACTCTTTTTCGTCTTCTTGGCCGGAGTGACTCCCACTCCTGGAACAACTTGATCAGACCTCTTGGTTCGAGGAGGTACAGGTGCTGGGATATGCTCCAGCATTCCATACTCTAGCCTAGGTTTCTTCGATAAAATGTTCCCTTCCCCATCCCTTTTTGTCACATTGACTTGACTAATCTCTTCAGCGATGGATACGTTACCGGCATCCGTCAACCTTTGATCCCTTCTATTTTGTAAGATTTTCACCTCTGGTCCTGACTCACTCCTTGCTTCCGATAAATTTGCTCTTCTGTTGTCTTTAGACCAGCAGTTACTTTCATGATGCCCATATCGACCGCACTTTGCACAACGAGTGTTTCTATGTGGATTATCAGGACACCTGTTTGCAAAGTGTCCAGGCTTGTGACAGTAAGAACAGACTTCTGCGGCCTTAGGGGCCCCAGACTGGTTCTTCTTAATGGTAAGAGTAAGGCTTTCCAACTGCGAGGTTATCATGTCAAGTCGATTATCGAATCGGGTTTCCAACCTTTCTTCCAAGTTTTTGACATCGCTCCTGACAGATTCTAATGCCGCTGCACTAGTAGCCGGCCTTTGATAATTCTTTTCAGGATGTACGATAGACATCGATGTGCGGGTTTCCCTCGGTACCTCACTCAGTGACTGAAACGTCTCCGAATTTTTGACAAATTCTACTATGGTACCCTTCAGTTCATCAAAAGTGTGAGGGCCCTTGATGAGGAGGAAATCGGAGAGCCGCTTATCCCCCATAGCCGCCTTACGCAGCATTCCGTACTTGGCTTGGGCGTTGAACCCAGCCTTTTCATAAAGATCACACAAGTACACCAATGAGCTTAACAAATCGTCGAAGTTGAGCCGGGCCTCTATGGCGGTACGAATCATCTCATCTGGTTCTACCTCCTTAGCATACTCTTTCACAAGCCACTCACATACCTCACCGAAGTTACGCCCATTCCCGTTAAGAGACCACCCGTCGATAAACTTGGACTTATATTTGTGCTTTGCGTCACCATGAAGATAGGCGAAGATACTTGCGGCCTTCTCTTCATCGCCCTTCTCTCGCATCACAACGTTGACATATGTGTAAAGAAACTCCTCAACGTCTTCAGTCTTGCCCCCTGTGAACGTTATACGAGCAGCGTTGAGATCCATGATTACAGAAAAGAAATCCCCCGAAGTGTTCCTTACTACTGCTCAACTCGAATACCTCGGGTGCAACCCCCTCCACAAGAGTACCAAATGATAGGGGTAAATCGGCGGGGAAGAGATCCTCAGAACCAATTACCCTGAGAAGGAGGTGTTGCGAGCGACAAAAGTGCTACCGTGGTATTGTTGAACGAACAAAAGGGAGTGTATATAGAAGAGAGTTGAGAAGCTACAAGCAAGTATAAAAGGGGCAGGGTCTACCACCGACGCTCTGCGACTAGCGTAAGAAAAAGTTTTCTTGGGTCTGAAGTTGACTCTCAACTTCCTACTACTCGGGACTTGGCTTGAAGTTGTCTGCCAACTTGCTTCACCTCCACTAAAGGAAGCAGTTTACTCGGCTTATATAGACTTTTGGCTACCCCAAAAGTCTCAAACAAACATACTAATAACCATAAAATGTATTCACGGTAATCGTGTGAACCAGAGAGACTATTAGAAGATATTTCCTCAAGGTAAATATCTAGGTGCCATACCCATGCCAGCCACCCATCGGCCAGGGGTGGGAATTGATGTGGCCATTATATAGACCTTTCAGAGCTACTTGTAGTATCACCCACAACCTGGAACTGTACTGACATCTACTATGACAGCGTGTCCTAAAATGAAAAAATCAACCGATGAATTTGCCACACTCACCCAAATTAAAAATATCTTGCAAATTCAAAAACTGTAAAAATATCTTCCCAATTCCGATACTGTATACAATCATGGTCCTCATCTAGATTTTTTTCGTGTGCGAATTTGCGCACATCACATACCCAAGGAACGGAGATTCTCTAGATATATACACTTTAAAGATGAGCCTGCTTGATGGCTGGCCTGAAGGTAGCATTTTAGAAGCGTAGTTCTTCTCCATTACGTGTCGGTATACCTTTTTAGGATTTATGGTTGTCCGGAAAACCATGGATAGATCGGATATATCTTGCGAGAGTAAAACACCCAAAGTTTCCCCCTTTAAAGATGTAGCCTTGAGCGTCGCTTAAACCCCTTCCAACAAACAACTGGTGTAATTCTGGACTAATCTCGCAGCAAAGACGAGCGAAAAATGCTTGCCGCGCATCCGCAATCGGAACAGCTGACCGTGGGACAATACTAGTCGCAACCTGGTTTGGCAAATTCCAGAGCAATCGTGTGCAGCCCTCCAACGTGGAAAGTGGGAGGGCAATGAAGCGATACCCAGAACCTTTTGAACGTATCAAGTCGGCAAGCGAGTGTTCTTGCCAAGGCGAGCATGGTTAAAGGGCTTGAGTGGGCATCGCGCCAGGTAGGGGAGGCGGCTTGCAGTCAAAGGATGGATGACGGTTCGTCATAATAGCCTGCGCTCCTGTTCTCTCTAAGGGAGAAGGTTTGGTTGTTTTACTCTCGAAGATATATCGATCTATCCCATGGTTTTTCTAGACTATCTCATTCGGCTCAAAAAGGTATACTAACACAGTAATTAGAAGGAACTGCCTGAACCCCTTTCTCTCCAAGCACCATGATGTCAGGGCGAACTACATGGCCGCATTGTGGGGGTCAGCGACAGGCGTCGGGCGGCTTTGGGTAAGTTTGCTACATAAAACTGTGTTTACAAGTCATCTCGCATTCGCGGGTGGATCCATAGCCACAGCACAGCGCGTGGTCACTGTATTGATCCGTGAGTGCCGTATATTCCCCCTTGTGGCATTTTAAAGCTGGAGGAAACAGTGGTACCCGGCAATAGACCTGCAACCACGTCTTGTAATTGCGGTCCAAGATTAGGTGCGCAGGACTAGAGCCGGTTGGCATGAAAGCCAGTCCTTCCATCCATCCACTGAAAAAGGTCGAATATATCTTCCAAGAGTAAAACACCCAAACCTTTTCCACCTGAAAACGAAGCTCAGATTGCCATGGTTCTCTCATGCCCTTTGGCATGACGTCCTATCCCTATAGCTACTCTGTGAGGGTGGCACCGGATGCCTATAGGGTGCTAACCTACGTTGCGCGGAAAGTAGCCGTTAGAGCGATGGACACGTATGGTAAGGTCCGTACGTTACTTACTCAGAGGCGCGCTGCAGCGGCAGTAGAGTCCAACGCAGCCTGCCTGGTTGGAATTCATGAGCCGGTTTTTAGGGTGATTTTAGAGGTATTACTGGGCACCCTGTGGGATATTTCGGCCACAACCGACTATATTTTTCAAATATTAAATCACCCCAAATTTTTCCCCCGCATGGTGTCTGTTAGGCGCGTGCTGATAGGAACGTATTTTTTGTTGGCTCATCTACAGACTCTTTGTTTACTGTACTACCTCCCCTTGTCCAAAATTGCTTATAGCTCCGGTCCTTCCTCGTCCTCCCTGAGCTTGCTTATCATTACGCAGTTCTCTCCAAATTTACTTCCATTTCATCTAGATATTTCAAACTGTATCTGCCCTCTGAAGCGATCTTGAATCAAGTTTGTTTTCCATTTTTGCTTACCTCCTCCTCCAAATTCATTTTATGAGAAAAAGGGGGCAATTGCACTACTACAAATCCCTTGCAGATTTATTTGACCTATTCCTGATCAATAGAACCTGCCCCATGAGTCTGTTTAACCTCTTTCTTCCAAGTTTCAAACGTCCCCGATCATTTTACTCATCACCTCTCTCCCCCCACACCCAAAACACCCTCAATTGCCTCCTATTCCCAAAGACTACCAAAATAAACTATCTATGTCCTTCGAAAGTAATATCCAAAAATCGCCATCCTTTCCCCTAAACCCTATTCCCTACTCTCTTTCGGACCTACTGACTATGATGACTGCCTGCACCGGCAAACCAAAAAGGATGTGATCAAATTCGTGGCGTCGCCTTTTTGAGGATGACGTGGAGGAGGTAGGTAAGGGGCGGGAGTAGGACATCGAGGAGGAAGCTGGGGGAGACCTTTGACGAGTGGGTAGCCCCAGAATTGGTCTACAAGGTTGATATCAAGGAAGACGGGGAGGATGAGGAGGAAGAGGAGGATGAAGAGGAAAAAGAGGACGATGAAGAGACGAGGACGAGTTGGATCAGGTAACAGGGGGCATGGAAAGTGTTTGACTGGTGGGGCCTGGATTGGAGATTATGGAACAAGTGGTGGCGACGCTGGAACTGGATAGAGATATCTTTAGTAGTTTAAGATATCTCCCAGGAGGGAATAGAGAGATGTGAGATGTTCGCAGATATTTATGGCGACTGCTTGGGCAGCATGGATATTTTGGAGGAGTTGTTTGGATCTGATTTAGAGAATGGAAAATAAGAGGACCGTCATTGATTGTTCGTTCCTCAAGTATCTTTTGTTTAGAATATATCGTCCACACAAATTGTTTTTATGAATTTCCTGGTACCTTCTGGCAGTTTGTTCGGACTTTATAGGTAGCCAACAGTCTATATAAGCTGAGTAAACTGCTTTCTCATGGAGAAATCAAGCAAGTTGGAGAAAACTTCAAGTCAAGTCCCGGGAAGTAGGATTCGAGAGTCAACTTCAGACCCAAGGACCATTTTTCTTACGCTGTTCGCAGAGCATCAGTGCTAGACCCTGCCCCTTCTATACTTTCTTGTAGCTCTCTCAACTCTCTTCCATATAAACTCCTTTTTGTTCGTTCAAATATACCACGGTAGCACTTGTTTCGCTTGCAACACCTCCTTCTTGGGGGTAGGTGGTTCTGAGTATCTCTCTTCCCGACGATTTACCCCTATCAGCGTCAAAGGCCTTATCTTTAACTGGACGAGCGAGTTGTCCTTGCCCAAGTCGCTGCCTTGAGTCGATAGCCGTGAACTGGAACAACCTTCTCGTGTGCCACATGTGTCTTTCGCTCATCATGTACCCTAACTGTGGACTACAACGGGTGGCTCACTTTATTGGGTTGGTATGGATTGGGCTAAGGAGAAAGAACTCATCCACTACTACTACATCATCAGCAACGTGAAGTATAAACCCTGTACAGACACATCTATGGCTATCCCCGTGCTCGTAATAACCTCACCCGCGTGCCCATTTGACGCCTGCCCATAGACGCCTTCGGAGTTGAATATATGGTCGAATTCCGTAGAAGATAAGGGAGGCTTATCACCGATTGGTGACGTGGGGAAGGGTTTCGGTAGACGCGGAGAGTTCACCGTAGATTTTCTAGTCTTGAGTATTGGAAGGGGTAGAGAGGACAACTGAAACAAAAGAGGGATGATCCTGATAATTCCACCGAAAATAACCTACGGAACAGGGCACCCACGGCTTGAGAAAACAGGCTCCTTCGCCTGTCATTAAGAACCTTGCAGACATATGCGACGGCGAACAAGCTGCACCACTGATGGGCGACCTTGACAAAAACCATGCAGCGCCGCTTTACAGCGCCGTTCGGAAAGCACGCCATCTTTGCGAGCCATTCCGGTTCGTCCAACGTGCTCCGGGGGCGACAGGTGGCGGTACTGTCGACAAGGATATCGACGTGATCGGTGCAGCGAGTGCGCAGAAGTCGCGGCATTTCGATCTGCAGGGGAAACGGGCTAGATAGGAGGAAGTGGGCGCGCCCGCACGGGCGGGTGCCGAAAGCGGCGAGGTGTTGACGAAGTTCTGCAGTAGTTCGGTTGAGTAAAAAAAGGGGGCAGTTCTGAGGTTAGAACCAACGCAAGGGGTATAGCGGGGTTTACTTGAATGGGTTGGTATTCATAATATTCCTGATAACGGCAAGGGGTTTCATTTAGAGTGCACTGTGTTCACGTAGGCCAAAGAATTCGAAGACATGACCGCTGAGTTCACTTGCTTGCCCAGGACCTGCAGAAAGCTGCTCGTCACCCCGCCATCGAGCCGAAGGATGGCCTTCATCGTACAAGGCCGGACATCAGTGCAATGGGAAGCACTGGAGGCACGGGTTTCTTCGATGTCACTTTTGTCGCCACAAATGTCAAGGTTTTCTTAGCGATGGACAGTAAAAAAAAGATTCACAACGGAGGCTCTGAATGGAAATGATAAAGAATACATCGCGACGAAGAAATATCCAGAAAGACAGAGTTGTACGTATATTGTTGATTGGCCCTAGGCTCCATGATCTGCTAATTTTCTAATATGATAATTAACTGCCCGCTTAAAAGTCTTGTCTTAGGTTGTCGACACATGACAAAAGGGCATTTTACTGTGGAGTGTATCTCTGCTGCTTTGTAGACATTTTAGGGTATTCCATCTGATCGAGGTCATCTTCATGCTCCAGCTAGCTCTGTTGGGAACTTTGTTCTAAGAGTTGTTGCAAAAGTTCTCTGAAATATCACCAGAGCCAAGATCTGTTTTCGAGAAACGGTAGTTCCGGCTTTGGGACCGCCGAGCGTTGTCTAGCGGGATTCGAAAAAGTATTTGCAGTCAGCCAACCACTGTCTGCACTTATCAACTGATCATTAGCTAGCCCTTGACTTAGAGTGCTTGATATTCCGGGCGTTGACACATTTCCGTCTGTGCTATCAACCTCGGGTAGCGCGATGGAAGTAGAGATACCCAATATGTCATTGACATTAGGAGCACTAGATAAAGCCCCGACATCGTTTTCCTGATGCGAGACTGGGGCATGAGCGTCGCAGAATGCTGGGTCAGCAACTTGAGGTAACGAATCTTTGTTGCCGAGCGACTGATTGAAGTGTTCGTCTTCAACAATAGGTGGTAGTTCAGGTAAAGTCGTTTGAACATTCCCAAGCGAGGTTGACTGTGATGCTTGGAGCCTCGCAACATCTGAACTTGCGCTGAATCTCGATGGCATGATCGCGCCACATGGCTGCCTCCGCCTCGGCTCTTTGAAGTTCCGCACGAAGACAGCGCTTCCGTCTTTTCTTCTGCAAATCCCTGAGAAGACAGAGCTGAGCACGGCGAAGGACCGATTCGTATACTTGCGATGCCTGGCTCGACTTTCTTTATTATAAAGGCGCCTTCTGTATTTTTCGTCATTTGTCAAGCCTCTGCCCGAGAGCAGGAGCAATTGGATTGGATTAGTCCATTGCGATATGCAGCAGATGTAATACTGGCATTCCGATCCAACTCCTGATCACGGAAACGCTTGTACTCCTCTCTTGCTTCTGTCGCCAATTTGATGCAGTCTTCTTCGGCTTGAGTAAGATTAGAAGGGTTTCTCGGAATTCAATCCATGAATGCTGCAAAACTCGGCGGCGAATTCGGAGGCACTTGGAATTTCGAGATCTTCTGGTTTGCGCTTGGGCAGAAAGATGGGTGAAGATGAGTCAAGGGTGGTTGGAGAAATGGCAGGTAGGACCTCTGGAAGATTCACGGGAACTACGACAGAGGATTGACGAAAAGAGGAGGCTGAGGAACAGGTTCAAGAGGTGCTGGCTTGTTGTGATTGGGGTAGGTTGGAATGTGGGAGGTCCGTGTAGCAGGCCTTTGTTGAACTTCATGGTTGGTAGGATGCATTGCTGGTGGTGAACGTGCGGTGAGAAATTCAATCCAAGCGAAAAAACGTTGAGTGCTTGGATACAGGCGTGGTTCGGAGAGTTGAAGAGAATGATATCGGGACCCCGAGGTAGATGAAGACGTATTTTGATGTGAAAAAGAACGTTTTCGCTACGAATTCGATTGGCGGGCGAACGTGGTCCAAATGAGAGGAATATCTTCTGTCAGTGTTAACTTGGGAAAAGGGAAAGAAAACAAGACTAAAAGAAAAGAAGATTGCTAGGAGGGATATTGTTCACGTGAAGAAACAATAGAGTGCAAGGCCGCTTGATTTTTGAAAAGACAACGATTGTTGACAGGATGTAATTATGAATTGAGGTCAGGGAAGATTAAGGCAAAGGCGGAGGATGTTGAATGTGAGTGTGAGTACTTGTCCGTCTGTTGTTTTGTCGTGATTGGGTTCAGTAGAAAGGGGCAGGGAAAACGGGATGGAATGGGGGTATATAAAGACATAGGATGACGGCGGTTGGCCGGCTTGTATCTGGATTATGTCGGGTGCGCGGGGATAACTGTGATGGTGTTCGTGGAGGATGTGAGTAGCACCGAGGTTGTTCACGCAGTGGCGTAGAACGTGTGGGAAGAAGTCGAGAGATAGTCATTTCGAGCATTTCGAGCACTTGTTCGGGCGCTCTGAATCAATTGAGATTGCAGAAAATCAGGTTAATTACAAAATTTGCACTATTTTTTCTGAGGAGACAATGTCATTTGTGCTGGCCGGCTTCCTGGAATTCAATTTCTGCTGGCGATTTGTCGAGCCGGTGAGGGGAAGGGATTGTGCGGTCCAATGCGATACAGTACAGAACATCTGCACTGCAGGCCTTCTGTTACTGCAATGACGTATAGTACCTCTCTCGTTACGCAATGCCTACCTCCAAAACTTCCCCAGTCTCCAGCCCTCCATAGTCTCGCGGTAAACACTCCTGTATTTCCCCTGTAATGGAATGTCTTTCAGACCCGGCTACTGGTGCCGACGACTGTTTTGGTTAAATTTTTTTACAGTAATGTAAAATGTATTGTCCAATACGGTTAGGCAAGATCGGATTCGAACTGCCATATCGTACAATTTGACGGGATACCGGGGGCTAATGGGGGAATACGAGGTATTAATTTACAGTACCGTTACAGATAAATTGGTTGATACGGTACCCAGTCAACTTGTATGTAGTGTAGTGGGTTAATAGGGTTAAATGGGGAATTTCTGGTCTACATGGGGAAGTTGGGCAGTTTTCCTGATGAAAGCAATACTGCAGAGCAGATGGGGCTAAGTTGAGTAGCCGCGGAACTTTCCTTGAGAACGGATGTTCTCTGGAACATACACACTTTGCAGTACAGTACATAAAAGTTGTGGCCAAGAGTCGCTAAAAATTCCAAACAAACTGGCGTTAATCTGGACGAGATTCGCCGCAAGACGAGCGAACAATGCTGGCTGCGCATCCGCAATCGGGACAGCTGACCGTGCGGCAATGCCAGTCGCAACCCAGTTGGCAAAGTCCGAGCAGTCGTGTGCCAGCCCTCGCACGTGGAAACTGGAAGGCAATGAAGCGATACAGAGAACCTTCTGAACGTACAAGTCGGTAAAGCGAGTGTTCTTGCCAAGGCGAGCACGGGGTTGAGTGGGCATCACAACAGGGAGGGGGCAGGCTGCAGTCAAAGGATGGATGCGGTTACTTCACAATAGTCTGTGCTCCCGTTCTCTCCAAGGGGGAACGTTTGGGTGTTTTACTCTTGGAAGATATATCCGATCTATCCCATGGTTTTCCAGACAACCACAATCGACTCAAAAAAGGTATACCGCACAGTAATGGGGAAGGAACTAAGCTCCCAAAATGCTACTTTCAGGCCAGCCATCAAGCAGGCCGCATGACATGACGGCTGCTGCAGCGTGCCTTTGCATCAAACCCCCCGAACATTTCCGCACGTCTCCAGTGCCCTCACAGCCACGTTCCTTGGCACGTCATTTAGCACTGCACATGCATCCGGGTGCCAACCTCCAAGAGTAGAGATTGGCACAGGCACGAGCCAACCTCTGGTGGAGGTCGCGATAAAGGATTGATATCTTCTCTGCTTTGCATCTCCAAGCGCCTTGATGTCCGGGCGAACTGCACGGGCGCATTGTGGGGGCTCGATGACAGGGTGTCGGGCGGCTTTAGCGAGGTCTGCCGCAAACAACCGTGTTTACAAGTCATGTCGCCACCCGCGGGTGAATCCATAGCTACAGCACAACGCGTGGCCACCGTACTGATCCGTGAGTGCCGTGCATCCCCCTTGTGGCAGTTTGAAGCTGGAGGAAACAGTGGTACCCGGCAATTGAACTGCAACCACGTCTTGTAATTGCGGTCCGAGATGTAGGTGCGCGGGCCTAGAGCCGGTTGACATGAAAGCCAGTCCTTCGAACTATCCACTGATAACGCGGCTCGGAATGCTAAGATCCTCTCATCGGCCTTTGGCATGGCGCCAAAGGCCTTTTTCTTAACTGGTCGAGCGAGTTCCACTTGCCCAAACCGCTGCATTGAGCCGATAGCCGTGAACTGAGCAATCTTCCCGGGTGCCACTTGTGTCTTCCATTCGTCGTGCGTCCAAACTACGGATTTGTAAGATTGGAGAGCAATGTTCGGTAGTACAGGGAGAAGGGTAGATCACAAGCTACGCGTAAGAGGTACCGATGAAATGAATGCAGGGATCGCACTGAGCTTAGCGGAGCGGAGCACGATGGCAAATGTTGGCTTGCGGGGCCTAAAGGGCGCAATATGTAGTTGTAATTCCCGAAAAGATACCAAGGTGGACCGCTGATTGCGACGCGGGGGATTCGGGTAATATATATTTGGAAAGAGGGAAGATTTGGGTGTTTTACTCTTGGAAGATGTACCCGATCTATCCGATAGTTTTCCAAACAACCACAATCGACTCAAAAAGGTATGCAGACACAGTAATGGATAAGGAACTACACTCCCTAAAAGGCTACCTTCAGGCCATATTTGGAAAGTAATACCATTCCTGAAGCAATAGCGCAGACGAGGCAGACGAGGCCTAATTTGAGTATCCATTGGTATATCTGTTGGGGTTTGAGTTTATTCGTGGTAGATCTTTACGAGTTGAACAATACGGAACAGAAGCGTGCGTGGGGTACTCAAAAATAAGGTACGAATGCGGGCGACGGGTGGAAACCTGTCGCGCCTGCATCACCTAGAGACTAAACCCAAAACGGCTAACGAAGTCGCGAAGCTCCTGTTGAGGGGAGTAACCGCGACGAGAAGCAGCGAAGGAAGCAAGGCGGCGGAAGAAACCCTGGCCGTCGTCGCCCAAGATGCCATAGATATCATCACGACAGGGAGAGGAGGATATCGTTTTGGTCGCGGTAAGTGCCGTAATGATGAGGTTTCTCGCGCTCTGTGAGTGTCGCGGCAACGCGTATGGTAACTGTACTTGGAGAGATGTGGCGACGCGCAGAGGGGTGCGCAACCGTAAAATCGACGACGATATCAGTACAGTGAAGCCCATGGGCAGCGGGAATGTAAATATCCATTCGTAACGCTGGGGACTCCGAATGCACAGACGAATTAGGAACATGGTAGAGTAGCGGATGCTCGACGTGGGCGACGATCCCAACTTCCTTACAGAAGCGGGCGAGGACAGATAGGGATAAATCTTCAGGATAAGAGGTACTCAGAACCAATTACCCCAAGAAGGAGGTGTTGTATTATTGACAAAGGTAGTATGAACAGATGAATGAACAGATAAATGAATGGCCAATGTCCTTCTCTTGTTTATTATGTTCGAAACTTAGTCCCCCATTGGTTACTTTTCTTCTAGTCTCCTCTGTTTTGAAAATCAAGATCAATCAACGCCGGCGGACATGAATTGGGGTATTGTCAGTTGCACACATGTGAAGTGCATGGGTCAGTTTCACAGGTGTCATACAAAAGGTAGATCTGTAGCTTACACTTATCACCCATGCGTTTTCCATCACATACACGTGTCACATCGCGTATGGCATTCTAAATGACTGCCACCGCCTACACGATTCGATCCGCAAGGATGCCGTGAACGGCCAAGACGTCACCGGCTCATCTATTAACTGTTGTCATAGTATTTGGCCTTAATTGAAAGTGGCAAGAGGTGCCAATGTACGTTTCGACATCACTCCTCCTCAATGGCTCCTTCAAGCCCTATCCTGAGAATTATTTGTTTAACTCGGTGGGATTGAGTGGTTTGGTAAGTATATTTGCGTCACTGTCCTCAGAAGTTACATATACTACGTCCAGGGGCGATTGGTTTACTAGTTCCAGAATGAAGTGCATGCGAACGTCGATGTGCTTTGCACGTCCAGATGGACAACGCTCACCTGTTGCACAATTAATGGCTGATTGGTTGTCCAACCGCAGACCTATCGGGGCATCCATGCGAACCTGGCTTCCTTCAGCACTCGCGAGACCCAAACTGTCTCCTGTGCAGGCAGAGTCATGGCGTGACACTTAGACTCGCACGTAGACAGGTCAACTGTGGACTGCTTCTCGGAGCCCTATATGCATGCTGCGTTCCGAGCTTCACCATGTACCCGACATCGACTGCGATCTTCGCTGTCACCTGAATAATCAGAATCAATATAGGCCTGCAACATCAATTCACCGAACTTATACACTAATTTGTAGTCATAGGTACCTCGGAGATAGCGTAGTACCCGTTTCACAACGCGATGATAGCACGCTGTTGGTGCTTTCTGGTATCTGGCCAGGATGAGTACCAGTGCAAGGATATCCAGGCAAGTCCTAAGTGCCAAGCACAGTAAAAACCCGATCATCAGCTGGTAGCGTTCCAGCAGCGCGCACTTGTCTTTTGTGATGCAACGTCACCAATATGGGGACAAAGCCACCGGGTGTTCAGGCAGCTTTCTCGGTAGGCGGTAGAACGTTGGATGAATACCAGGAAAGGTGTGAAATACCTAGAGAACTAGGGCGCGAGTGGCTAGTAAACCAAAAAACAAAGGGGCGGCGCTAGGTCGACCAACCAAGGCCCCGGCCAACTGACAAAAAGGTGTCACAATAAACGTTAGCGAAGCGCAGGCTCGTATGCCCAAGTTGGAAAAGGGTGGCAGTGCCCAATGGTTCCAAGGATGGGGATTCCCAAGCGCTAAGGGGTTGGTTGCCCGTTTACTCAGTAGTGGCAAGTTGACAAGCGCTAAATACTAAGTTAGCAGTTAGAGTAGCTACTGTAAAGTTAACGGTTAATATAGAAATACAAGTAAACCTAAAGCTATTAGGTAATTAGTGGCTTTCCAGTCCTGAGCTGGCGGGGTGAGCCGTGAGATCAAAAGTCGCGTGTGTGACCTCGCATATAGTGCACGCGCATGGCTTAAATTGCCAAAATTGCCGGGACAGTTGTCCCCTTACTGTAGTATACAGCATTACAGTCCCATGCACTCTTACAGTGCAAGTGTACACTGTACACTCTGGTGGCGAGTGCGATGCGCCGTGCGCGTAGGTTGTTACTGTAGAACCAAAATAAACATGAGTGGTAAAACATTACCAAAAAAATACGATTCCAAATGTACCGTTTGGCGACTTTGCGCCCGTGGTGGTAGATCTTTATTTGTCGTACAATGTCGCACAGAGGCGTGCGGAGGTATTTATAAATTAACTACGGATGCAGGCGGCGGGTAGAAACTTGTCGCGCCTGCATTATTTGGAGACTAAATGCAAACGGGTAACGAAGTCGCGGAGCTGTTGAGGGGAGGAACCGCGACGGGAAGCAGCGAAGGAAGCAAGGCGGCGGAAAAAAGCCTTACCGTCGTCGCCCAAGGCGCCATAGATATCAATCCCGACGGGGAGAGGAGGATATCGTTTCGGTTGCAGTAAGTGCCGTAATGACGATGTTTCTCGCGCTCTGCGAGTGTCGCGGCGGCGCCGGCAGTAACCGTACTTGGCGAAATGTGGCGGCGTGCGGAGGGGTGGGCAACAGTAACGTCGACGGCTATATCGGTACTGTGAAGCCCGTATGCAGCGGGTATGTAAATATCCATTCGTAGCACGGGGGACTCCGAATGCCCAGATGAGTCGGGAACCTGGTGGAGGAGCGGATGTTCGACGAGGGCGACGATCCCAACTTCCTGCAGTAGCGGGCAAGAACGTTGCGGAGGATGTGGTGACGACGAGTCATTCCGTCTTCGTATTTGCAGGTCAACGCGTGTTGACCACTTGGATCTAAGACGGGTGCGATGTCGGCCGAGCGGCGGGAGCAGACCGGACAGCGAGTAGATCCAGGGAATAGCGCGATGCCGAGACGTAGAGCCAGAGCGACTTTCCAGGCGGAAGAGGACATGTACGTACCGCGGTGGGGGTGAGGAAGCGAAGAGAAAACAGTCGATGCGGAGGATGTGCGCACGGAGAGGAGCCGTGCTCGGTCGTGGGCTGCCGCGGACGAGAACAAGCTATCGGACTTCGATAGCATGAGTTCAGTTGTGATCGCAGACTGGAGCCTTTCGCCGGGGACCGGCGATGAACAACGCTCGAAAAGAGCCGTAGCTGTAAGCGACGAAGACAGCTGCGGGTGGCGGGAGGATAAGAGCGAGATGGCAGACCGAGGGATCTCTTCCAAGTGGCGGTCCTGGGAAAGGGTAAGCAGGTCGGAGATAAGTCGAAAAGAATCAATTACAGATGCTGCGTATGCAGCCTCGGTAATGTCTGAAGTTTGCAGGAGACCTAGACCGCCCATTGAGAAGGGGAGAGAGGCTTGGAGCCAGGCTCGCTCTGGACAGGGCAGCTGCAATTGGTGGAACGCTTCCCTCTGCTTCTGATCGAAGCTAGCGGCGAGAACCGCAGATTGAGTGGAGGGAAGCGTACGCAGCAAGTGCATGACCTTGGAGGCGTTCGCGCAGAAGCGGTGTAAGTGGAAAGCCAATTGAGCATCATCCAAGTCTCGAAGGGATTGGAAGATGCGGTCAACTTTTTTGGCGGCCTGCGAAAAATTGGGAAACAAAAGCGTCCGAGCCAATCGGGGATCCCAGCACGATAAAACCAGGGGGGGTTGAAAAGGGGCAAGGAAGTGCCAAAGGGGAGTGGGAAGGGGAGAAGCCGTAAACTTGGGTCTTGGCAAGGTTGAGCTGGAACCCTAGTGGACCTCCTTCAAGCTGGATGAAACGGATGGCAGCAGCGGCTTGGGATCGAGGAAGAACAATGTTACCGTCATCTGCGTACCAAGCGTTCAGGGCAGGTGAGAACTTCTCCTGTAACGATAGCAAGAGCGGATGGAGAGCCAGGGCAAAGAGCAAGGGACCGAGGGGATCACCTTGCTGAGTGCCCTCTGAACTACGGACATAGTAGGGTCCGAAAGCAAGCTCTGTAGGAGCATCGTAACAAGAGTGTACCCACCGTGCGAGGCCTGGGGCATGTGTCTGTACGGCTTCCAGAATGCGCTGGCGGGAGATGCAATTGAAAGCGTTGCGAGCATCTATCTGGACCAAGACGTGATCGTGGAACTCGGGTCTCTGGGAAAGACGACGCACAGAATGAATTATTGCATCGATGCCGTTCTTGACGCCTACCCCGACCTGATGGGGCAGAAGGTAAGAGCGGATGGCGGGGGTGGCTTTGTGTGCCGCGAGCCTAGAAATTAGGCGCCGGTAGAGAAGCCCAACCGCAATCGGACGGATTCCCCCGTTTGGCTTCGGCAGCGCAATAAGACGGCCTCCGCAGAAATACGGGCGGCACGCGGCCGGCAGATCGCTGTTCAAACAGAGGTTGAGGAACTTTGTCAGGGCATGTAGGCAATCCCTCGCGGGCGTGACCCCACCTGCCGGGCGAAGCAGCATTCGCAGGAACACTGGGGATAGACCATCGGCCCCAGGAGCGGTTGAAGGATCCAGGCTGTGAATGGCACGGCGGACATCCGAGACCGAGAACTTTAGCGCCGGAGGCAAACCGTGAGGGGGCATGGGAGTGATTGGGATGGGGGGCGGGGGATGAAGTGAAGCCAAGGATTGAAAGGTAGCTTCGCTGGGGGAGAGTGGGGGATCGACTTGGAGAAGGGCTGCTGTGGCCCGGGAAGGGCTACCCCGGGAGAGGAAGCGACGGCATCTGCGAAGGGCCGTGTCAGGGCGGGCGAGGGTGGGAGGGGATGGAATCGGAGAGGGGGTGGCGGAGATGAACAACGAGGAGGCCTCATCGAAGAGGTCATCATAGAGGCGGCTAGAGGCCATGCGGATGCGGTCGACAAGGCTGGAGCAATTTTCCCTGCGGCGGCGGCCAAGAGCGCGGGGGCGGTTGTGTCGGAAAACCAACTTCGGGATGGCAAGAAGTTCCAGAAGGGCTCGAGTCCTGTGCTCTGGCGATGGAGCAGATATAACGCGGTACAAGGCAGCAAAGTATAAGTCGTAAGCCGCGGCTTGGACCGGGCGAGGAATGAAGGTGAGAACAGGGAAGGGGGCGGAGAGGAGGGAGCGGAAGGTGAGGGGTGACTGGGATGGTCCTGAAACTAGATTCACAGCTGGGAGATTCATGCGTTAGGATCCATGTCGGCATCGGGGGCAGGAATGTGTTCGAGGAGACCATAGGGGTTGGTGTCTGCTGGTGTAGTAGGGAGCGGAGGGATGGGCGATTGGGCATTCGGGGCGCCGACTGTAATCCAGCCATCCGTTTGAGGCGGAACAGGGGCAGTCTGGGTACGGCGGCGTTTGAATCCACCTGCCGCTGCTGGTGGGGGAGGCAGAGGGACTGCTCCAGGGAAACCAGGGAGGTCCGAAAGTTTGGCAAGTATTTTCGTATCGATATCCCGGAGAGCGGTGGCGAAGGATCGAGCCGGAGACCATTTGCAATTGTCGTCTTCCAAGCGAGAGATTTCAGAACGCAGACCTTGCCATACTGCAACGAGGTCATCAGCCGAGAGATCATTCTCTAGATCCATTATGCCGGAGAAGGTAAGCTTTGGTGCGTCGAAGTTGTCAGAATGCTGCGCTAGGGTGCGGTAAGAGTCGTATGCAGCGTTGACCGTAGATAAGTCGCGCTCCGCCGCACAGATATAGAAGTGGTTCGGATCTGCGGATTGGATAATGGAGCAGGAACCAGGGAATCCCCCGGCAGAGATGGCGGCGCGAAACTGGGATGGGTTGTGGATCTGGAAGGTCGACGGAACAGAAACGCGAACGAAACGCTTCTGATTACCTCCGAAAAGGCCGCGGGTGGCATTGCGAACAGTGCCTGCAAACTTACGGGCTAGGCGGGCGTCGTCGAGATCGCGATGCTCAGTCAAGCCTTGACGACCGAGGGCGGAAGCCGCCGAATAGGGTGGGTCCGCACCGGGCTGGGGCCGCCGGAGCTTTGACTGCTCGCAGATACGGGGCCGGTGCTGTGGCCGCAGGATCCTCTTCAGGCGAGTTGGCGTCGGAAGCGGAAGGAGAACGGGGTGCGGAAACGTCAACGCCGACAAGCGCGTTAAGAATGTTCAGGACAGACCTAAACTGCGGGTTGTTCTGGAAAGACGGCTTAAGCGCGTTGAACGTAGAGGTTTGCAGGGCGGATGCGAGGAAATGATCGGTTGATGCGGGGTCAGCAAGGTTCACAGCTCCGTCAAGCAGTGAGGCGGATTTAACCAAGAAATCCAGCGCAGCATGTGATAGAGCAACGACGGGGTTGCTGAGGGTGGCAGCGGGACGGTTTGTTTTCGGCGCCATATAGTGTGGTATGACGAGGGCTGGCCTAAGGACCGATGAAGAAAGGGACCGAAGGGGCGGGACTGCACGTGCAGGCGCGAGATCACTCGGGTAGTCGGGAGATCACAGACACGAAATAGTGTTACCCGCGGGAGTAAATACTTGAAAAACAAAAAGAGAAAGCAACAAAAACAAGAAGGATGAACGCGTTTCGCGAGAAGGAACCGCGAGCGCTGGTGCGAGACGCACGCGGTGGGGTCAGTACGGCGGATACGAGAAGAGGGAAGGGGATAGAGGCGACAGAGTTGTGCAACGATATATGTAATGGCGGTAGCGCGTTGAGCAGTAATTATACTGCGCCCGTGGGAACATGTCCCAAAATAACCCAAAAATAAAGGGTCAAAGAGCCCCGACGGGCGAGGCACTACACGTCCCCCCCGTTAAGGCGCAAAGTCGACACCGGCTTGGGCTCGCCCGACCGCAAGGTCTCAAAGTGGTATAAAACCGTCGTGGCAGTACTGCCTTCTACATCCCGTCGCTTCCGTCACCATCTGCATCACTTGCCCTGCCTGGTCCGCATCTCAATGTCACAGTGCGTCCTGTTCTTGGCATATTGCCTGTGTGGGGTCAATCCCCTTTTTATCTGCGAGCCTCGCTCAGTCGTGCGTGGGTGCGCAACCCATCTCATCACTTGGTCGGGCGACCATGGGCGACCAAAATGCCAACGGGGCATGGGTTGGTGGGTATTCATTCAGGCTCCCGCCCAGCCTCTGAATTACCCGTCCGCTGTGGACTTCATTGGGAAGAATCCCTGCGACCACATCGCCATGTTCGCGCGGGGACCGTGGATGGACGTCACCCAAATTGGCAATACTGCCTTGCTTGATCGTTATATTCAGAATGGCTTCTTCCCGAGGGAGATCCCTGAGGCCATGAAGCGCGAAGTCTGGCGCTATTATGGGGCTGTCCCAAACATTACATACGGCGTTTCGCCAGGGAGTCGAACTTCAACGCTTTTGCGGCGTTTACACGCCTCGTGTACAAGCGACTTCGCCGCACGAACAGCTATAGGTTTGTTCCTATCGAGGTCGACGTTGACCAGCTATATTACCGCGAGGATCACGAGATCTCCTATGTCGACCGTTTGGTCAATGGGACCTCGGACGCGCCTTGGGCGGACTGCCCACTCGATGTTGGCAATGAATGCCTCATTTTAGGCACTTGCCTATCGGCGTACTATCAAGTCACACGTCGTACTGGCAATCAGTTTCGCCATCGTGTGCTCACTTGGGAGCGTGACGCCCGCAAGCGGACTGGCTTCCTCGTACCCTACCAAAACATTGAGGTAGACCGCATTCGGCCGGAATACCTCGCCCGCCTCTACGTCACTCTGCACGAGGCGTGGCCGCAGTTCGAGGTATGCGATGGCTTTTTGGTGGAGTTACCTCCCATATTGAGTTACCATACTCAGCAGTTCGTGTCCAAACCTGACACCCGTTGGTGGCGTGTCCTCTTCACGGAATGGGTGGCGTTTGTCGCCGCGGCTTGGCTATGGGAGTTGTACGACATGTGGTACCTCCCGCCAGCGATTTTGGAGAGATTCTCCTGTCTGAGCTTGGACACTGTGCTCGGAGGTCCGCCCCATGTTGCTGACTTCGAAGTCATGTTGAGCGAATATGCTCGCATTTATTGGGATGATCCTACGATGGTGCCGATGGCAAACCACAAGCGAAAGCCGAGCCAGACTGGCTTTTGTCGCGACCGTTGCCATGCACAGTGCGGGGATTTCGTGTGGTTCAATCCCCGCACGCGCACGCTCACATTGGCTGAGGTGGCACTAGTCGAACGTCGCGAGGATCGCCATTTGAGCGTAACTGCTCCGAGTGGGTATGTGTACGTCCCAAGTTCGCAGGGTAGTCCTTCTCCTTCGCCGCTGCGCTTGGGAAATGATCCCCTGAACGGCATGAGCCTGCCGAGCCGCCGTCTCAGGTGGCTGCGATGGCGGATATAATGCCAATGGAGGGCGATGATGCCCAGGTAGAAGAGGGGAAGCTACACCCTAATGTCTCCGAGTTCCTGTTGGAGTGTGGGCTCCCTGCTGCTCAAGTTGAGCAGTCGCGTGAGGCCGTCGTGACCCTTGTCCGTGATCGTTTTGATCCGTTGGTCGTGGCGACCGATCCTGCAGAGGCTAATCATGCCAATAAGGTGCCGCTTTGGCCTCGTTGAGGGGTCCCTCTGGGCAAGTGAGTTGGACCCCCACGCCGTCTTGGAGAAATATATCTCCGACAACAGGGCGAAGGCTATTGCAGATTCCTTTGTTCCGGCGGGCGATGATGGCCCAAGCTTGCCACCGATTGGCACGGCAGCCGAACCCGTCCCGCGTGCGCCGCCGACTTCTCACAACGACCCTGTCGTTGTTGACACCATTGGTGACAAGCACCTTATCGAGGAGGAGCGCCTCGTCAGCGGAGATAAAAATCCCAAGTGAGCGGTTGCATTGCTCGTTGCGTAGTATCATGACGAGTAGCGCCCGTTATTGTGTTGTGTCGTTGAATGTAGAATAGCGCCCTTTGTTTGATGAATAAACATGCCTGCGGCTTCCTTGCCCTTTTGCTATTGGTAAACCGTACCCGTTCCTAGACACGCCTACCCCCCTTAACTTGGGTTAAGTACCCACTGTAGTATTAGTTGGCACATTGCTGACGAGTAGTCCGGTATGGGCGAGACTGTATTGCCCTGTTTTGGGGCCCTTTGTCCCTATGAACGCGTCGCGACGCGTCGCGTTAGCGTCCTCACCGCGGTCTCAATACTGGGAATGACTCCCATGTTGGTCGCTGTGACCAAACGGATAGCGGTATGCATCTATCCGCCGGCGGCGTTCAAGCCAAGTTCCTGAAACATGCTGATGAATCGGAGTAGGAAGCATTGGGATGCTTCCCTCGTCCACCTTTTGGTGTACCCATTATTGTTGGGCGTGGTGCCCGGGCTTTGTTTTGCTTGAGCGTAATGCTCACTTTGGTCTATCTCCATTGACCCTCTCCTGCCTTCGGCTGTAGCCTAACGGGCGGGGATCGTGTCTCCATCGTGGCTTCGTGTAGCCTTGCGTAATTGGCGTTATCGCAGGAGCAAACATGGGGGTTGAGATGTGTCCCCTGATCTGTTTGGGGATCACGGCTCGAGTCCGGGTCGCGGCTACAGTATTGCCATGGATCTCCATTCTGGTCTGTCTGACCAATTTGGCATTAACTCGCCAATGCCCATGCGTGGTATCGGTACCGAGTTCCTGAATGGCATGATTGCCAGTATGGACGTGAAGGTCCCTATCCCGGGGAGGTCGGGGTGTGACCTTCCCAACGTACGTGGTGAAATCATCAATGTTAGCTGTGGCACCCCGTAAGGGTGAGGTTTGAGCACATGTTCGTCTTATGTGGACTTGGTTGTCCAAGGTAGGGGGCCGTATCTCTTCTCATGGCGTGGGGACTCCCCACCGTTGGCAGCCTCGTGCCCGACTTAATGCGCGCTCCCACGCGCTTGGGATGCCCCCCCCTGCATTGAATCTCAAATCTTGATTGATATAATTACCATTGATGGGCACTGTAACCAGTCCCTGCTTGACTTGGTGATGGGTAAAGCACCCAGTTGTACGGGAAGCACTATCCCACTTGCGCGTCTTCGATGTTGGGCGGGAACGGGATCCGTTTCCATTTACAGTACCGAACCAACAGAGACCTGGGCAGCGTGCCCACAGATTGCCATGTATTCTGGCTTGCGGGGTAACCGTACCACTTCACGCAATAAAGTGGCTCCCCATCATCGGCAGTTCCATGCCCCACGATACGTTCTATTACGAACTCCTGAGCTGTGAGCTCATCGTCGTTTGGAGTGGTACTCCCTTTTGGACTACTGTCCTTGTTTATGCCGGGCTCTGTGCCCAGTTCCGTGTCTGTCTGTGTTGTTGCATTCACCTGAGCTTGTTGCTCATGTTGGTCCTTAGACTGCGTCCTTCGCGTTGAGGTTCGTCTCTGCCGGAACTTCGCGGCTACTGTAGAGCCAGGAGTTGCCCGTGGCGAACGACGGAGCATCGGGGTGTGAGGCTCCCCACTTGAGGACGGTGCGGGTTTGCTCACGTGCTTACCTTGGTTAACATTGACCACCTCACGTCGTATGACATGAGCATCTCGCTCATTCTGATCCAAGTGATCACTATGCCTTGGACGACGTAACGCCGCCAGGCGCTTACTGCGTCGGTGTTCAAACCCGGGGAGGTCCCCAAGGTCATCGTTCTCTTCGTCAGATGACCCATCCGACGACTGGCTCGAGGTGTCATCCTCCTCTTGGGTTTGGGAACCCGGGACTGGGCAAAACGACCCGCTATCAATGCCTAATTGACAAATGGAGGAGTCTGATGTGCGCAAATTCGCACACGAAAAAAAATCTAGATGAGGACCATGACTGTATACAGTATCGGAATTGGGAAGATATTTTTACAGTTTTTGAATTTGCAAGATATTTTTAATTTGGGTGAGTGTGGCAAATTCGTCGGTTGATTTTTTCATTTTAGGACACGCTGTCATAGTAGATGTCAGTACAGTTCCAGTTTGTGGGTGATACTACAAGTAGCTCTGAAAGGTCTATATAATGGCCACATCAATTCCCACCCCTGGCCGTTGGGTGGCTGGCATGGGTATGGCACCTAGATATTTACCTTGAGGAAATATCTCCTAATAGTCTCTCTGGTTCACACGATTACCGTGAATACATTTTATGGTTATTAGTATGTTTGTTTGAGACTTTTGGGGTAGCCAAAAGTCTATTTAAGCCGAGTAAACTGCTTCCTTTAATGGAGGTCAAGCAAGTTGGCAGACAACTTCAAGCCAAGTCCCGAGTAGTAGGAAGTTGAGAGTCAACTTCAGACCCAAGAAAACTTTTTCTTACGCTAGTCGCAGAGCGTCGGTGGTAGACCCTGCCCCTTTTATACTTGCTTGTAGCTTCCTCAACTGTCTTCTATTACACTCCCTTTTGTTCGTTCAACAATACCACGGTAGCACTTTTGTCGCTCGCAACACCTCCTTCTCAGGGTAATTGGTTCTGAGGATCTCTTCCTCCGCCGATTTACCCCTATCATTTGGTACTCTTGTGGAGGGGGTTGCACCCTAGGTATTCGAGTTGAGCAGTAGTAAGGAACACTTCGGGGGATTTCTTTTCGGTAATCATGGATCTCAACGCTGCTCGTATAACGTTCACAGGGGGCAAGACTGAAGACGTTGAGGAGTTTCTTTACACATATGTCAACGTTGTGATGCGAGAGAAGGGCGATGAAGAGAAGGCCGCAAGTATCTTCGCCTATCTTCATGGTGACGCAAAGCACAAAGATAAGTCCAAGTTTATCGACGGGTGGTCTCTTAACGGGAATGGGCGTAACTTCGGTGAGGTATGTGAGTGGCTTGTGAAAGAGTATGATAAGGAGGTAGAACCAGATGAGATGATTCGTACCGCCATAGAGGCCCGGCTCGACTTCGACGATTTGTTAAGCTCATTGGTGTACTTGTGTGATCTTTATGAAAAGGATGGGTTCAACGCCAAGCCAAGTACGGAATGCTTCGTAAGGCGGCTATGGGGGATAAGCGGCTCTCCGATTTCCTCCTCATCAAGGGCCCTCACACTTTTGATGAACTGAAGGGTACCATAGTATAATTTGTCAAAAATTCGGAGACGTTTCAGTCACTGAGTGAGGTACCGAGGGAAACCCGCACATCGATGTCTCTCGTACATCCTGAAAAGAATTATCAAAGGCCGGCTACTAGTGCAGCGGCATTAGAATCTGTCAGGAGCGATGTCAAAAACTTGGAAGAAAGGTTGGAAACCCGATTCGATAATCGACTTGACATGATAACCTTGCAGTTGGAAAGCCTTACTCTTACCATTAAGAAAAACCAGTCTGGGGCCCCTAAAGCCTCAGAAGTCTGTTCTTACTGTCACAAGCCTGGACACTTTGCAAACAGGTGTCCTGATAATCCATATAGAAACACTCGTTGTGCAAAGTGCGGTCGATATGGGCATCATGAAAGTAACTGCTGGTCTAAAGACAACAGAAGAGCAAATTTATCGGAAGCAAGGAGTGAGTCAGGACCAGGGGTGAAAATCTTACAAAATAGAAGGGATCAAAGGTTGTCGGATGCCGGTAACGTATCCATCGCTGAAGAGATTAGTCAAGTCAATGTGACAAAAAGGGATGGGGAAGGGAACATTTTATCGAAGAAACCTAGGCTAGAGTATGGAATGCTGGAGCATATTCCAGCACCTGTACCTCCTCGAACCAAGAGGTCTGATCAAGTTGTTCCAGGAGTGGGAGTCACTCCGGCCAATAAGACGAAAAAGAGTAAGAAAGTTAAGAGTATCTCTAAGGACGTACTAGAGTATGTGAAGAGGTACAATTTGGTGGCTGAGCTTGCATCGGCCCCAACTGGGATAACGTTTGGTCAACTTTTGAGGGCGACGCAGAGGATGCGAGAAAAGAACTCAAAAAAATTATCAGGTCTAAATAAGTCCGCTAAGGGTAAGAAACTGTTTCTTCAATCGGCCTCGACAGCACCAAGACGTCTTAAGCTGGTACCAGTCAAAGTATTGGGTATGAGAACCAAAGCTCTCTTCGATTCGGGTGCTGTTCCAAACCTCATTTCAGAAACTTTGGTGACAGATCTAGGTCTCGAAATTACTCCAACGACTCGAAAAATAACTGTAGCGGATGGAACCGTCTCAAAATGCATGGGCACTGTTGACAAGGTTTCCGTGTTCTTTGGGGACTCTAAAGTTGATGTAGACTTTCTTGTCATGCCGGATCTCCCTTTCGATGCAATCATTGGCTGCCCCACAATGGAAAGACTAGGGACATGCATTGACTTGGGCAATCAAATGGTTTCAGTTAATATTGACGGCAGAACCGTGAAGATGCCCCTGGATTTCGACAAAAGCACGCATCCTGAAGATTTAAAAGAAACGGACAGCGAAGATTTCACTTCTAGCTATGACAGCGAAGATTCGGAACCAACTAACACTTTCGGAAGTGGAAAAGGGTACCCTCGGGGGTTAATGAACATGGCATGGGACGATTATGATTCCGGGTTTGAAACAGATGACGACTGGGATTCTAGGATAAGTTTGAAACCCGAATGTGTTTCTTTTTGCGATGATATCGAATCAAAGGACAGAATTCGGAGCATGAAGAAGATTACCTTTGCAAAGAAAATAAGAATACGGCGAATTCCATATATGAAGATGTGAGCACGACGGAAGAGGTCCTTCAAAATATTGAGGTTGAGGATCAAGAAGAAAAAGGGCGCCAAATGGCAGAAATCCAAGGAAAAGTGCAGCACCTTCCCGCCCCCGCCTCACTGAAAATATCCGACATGTTAACATCTTCCGAAGTAATTGCATGGAGCGTTTCAGATTTAAGACAAGCAAGTGTACCGGTTACTCACTCGTTCGAACTTACCGACACTCAACCGATTTACCACATAGACGTCAACCGCCAAAATATGACCAATTTATCTCAGAAAATGTTACAAGTATGCTGAAAAATGATATTATTCGACCAGTTTCATCCCCATGGTCGTTTCCAGTTGTGGTCGCACCAAAGAAGGATGGAAAGCTGCGTTTTTGCGTCGATTACCGACAACTGAACCAGAGAATGATACCCGATCGATTTCCGATTCCGAACATGGAGGAGATCCTCGAGGACCTGAAGGACGGGAGATATTTCACCTCAATTGACCTTTACACTGGCTATTGGCAGATTCCATTGGATGAAAAATGTAAGGAAAAAACAACCTTTACCAGCAAAGCCGGTACGTTCAGGTTCGAAGTGATGCCTTTTGGTCTCATGAATGCACCAGCTACATTCCAAAGAATGATGAACGAGGTTTTGAAAGGACTTCCATTCGCAAGAGTCTATATCGATGATGTCGTCATATTCTCAGAAACATTGGATCAGCACATCTCGCACGTCAAGACAGTTGTGGAGAGGATATCGGAGTATAGCTTGAAAATTAAGTTGAGCAAATGCTTCTTTGCGAAAACTTCTATCCAATTACTCGGTCATATCGTCGACCAAGAGGGAATTAGAGTGGATCCAGAGAAAACGAAAAAAATAAGTTGGCACCAAGGCCCGCTTCAAAGACGGAGGTCCGAAGCTTCTTAGGACTGGCCTCATATTACAGAAGATTTATCAAAGATTTCGCCAAGACTGCAGCACCGTTACATGCCAGCACTACGAAGAACGGAAAATTTTACTGGAACAAGGAAATGGAAACTGCATTTAGGAGCTTAAAGATAAGCTATGTGTCCCCCCAGTTCTCATGTACCCAGATTTCAAGAGACCATTCGTTGTGGAGACAGATGCCTCAGAACGGTCTTTGGGTGCCGTTTTGTCCCAAAAAGATGAAAACGGAAGACTACACCCTGTTCAATTCGCAAGCCGAACTCTGAATGATGCGGAAAAGAGATACTCAGTCTGCGAGAAAGAAGCGCTAGCTGTCGTCTTCGCGCTGAAAAAGTTTCGCGTATACCTTTTATCACTCGAGAAATTTGTCTTGATAACTGATCACCAGGCACTTAAAACAGCATTCCAAAAGAAGGATGTACATCACCGCTTGGCCCGATGGCTCGACATTTTCGCAGAATATCGGTTTGAAATTGTGTATAGACCCGGACGCAATAATCAGCCTGCCGATTACCTATCCCGCTTGAGGGACGCACTGATTCCAAATGAAAAAGCTTCGGAGGACATCGTCGGAGTCGCCGAGTTGCAGTTGCCGAACGATAACGAGTACGAAGCTAATATTCACGGACTGATCAAATTCCTCGATGGACTAGAAATGAGAAAGGTTGATCTTGAACACCGAAATTGGGTACGCAGGAATCAAAAGGCTTTTACATTGTGGAATGGGAAACTCTTCCGGCACACTAAAGCCGGTCCCCGACTAGTGGCCCTCTTTGAAAGAAAGAATGAAGATCTTGAGGACTTTCCATGATGAGCTAGGGCATTGGGATCTCGAAACAGCCAAAAATTAGTAACTGAGAGATTCTGGTGGCCCGGTATCCATAAGGACGCCTATAAATTCGTGAAAAGCTGCGACAACTGTCAAAAACACTCCAATACGGAAGTATAAGACAACTCTAAGTTTTCCAGTTTCCGGTCTCTTTGAAACCTTCTCAATTGACTTCGCGGGCCCGTTCAAGGAAACTTCTTCCGGAAACAAATATCTCCTTATAGGGGTGGAACATCTTACTGGATGGCCAATAGCAGTTGCAGTTGAGGAGGCAAATGCTGAGGTGGTACTGAGATTCATCGAAAAAGAAATAATTGAACCGTTTGGTCTTCCAAAAAGGATCATCTCGGATAACGCCCTTTGTTTTACTGCAACTTCACTGCTTCGTTTTTTGGAAGAGAAAGGGATTCAGCTGAAGACCGTTCTCGCATACGCTCCTATGTCCAACGGGAAAGCGGAGAGGATGGTTGGAACCATCAAACGAGCAATATCGAAAACTATGTTGGAGAATGAAATCCAGTGGGAAGATGCCTTACCAAAAGTGTTATACGGCTACCGTCGAAGAAGAGGAAGAAATGGACGCTCACCATTCGAGCTAATGTACGGAAGGGCTCCTAGAATGTTACAGAGAGACATGGAAACAAATATTATCGATGAAGAGAGTAGGGAAGTTGAACTACTGGCCACCGAAGGCTGGAGATCACACCGCGCGCTAACACAGACAAGAAATAAGGATGCAGAACCTGCAGTCAGAACCTTTTCAGTTGGCTCTAAAGTACTTGTAGTACATGGAAAAGCAATGCAGCAGGCTGTGAAGTGGCCGGCCTTCCAAACCAAGTACTCGAACCCTTGCATCGTCACGGAGGAAAGACACCCGCACTATCAGCTCTGTTCAAGCTCAGGGAAGAGATCAAGGAGGGCCATCCATGCACGTCGTCTGGTCCCTTACCATCAGAGGCCTGAAGAATTCCTTCTCACACAGGACTATGCGCAACCACGGGGCATACTCATCTTTAACTATAGAATGATTCCTATGGGAGGAAAAAGGGCCTGGGAATGGATCATCTCGGTTACGCGGGACTACTACGAACTCCACGTAATCATCCATTTCTACATTAATATATGCCTATGTTTTCGTACGTTGAACGGACCATTGCTACCTGAAGAAGATTTCCGACTATTAATAAGAGTTCTATTTTCATTCCAAAACGGAAGGTTCACGGAAGCAGGTCCAGAGTTTGTGGAGGTAATATATCATTACTCTATAGGAAGATATGGAATGGTAGCTGCTGGAGACTTGTCGCAAACGTATCTGAATATTATCCGTCCAATTTACGTATTTCTCAAGAACAACCAAGACGTGCGACTGAGAGGTTACGCCTTACCCCGGATATGGAATACAGGCTGGTCCCGTATCCTCTATGGGAACCTTACGTTTCTCCGCCACAAATTGGGAACGTTGGAGGCGGCGAGGATCCTCCTGAAGCAGTGATGATGACCAGAGGAGGACCTTCAGGAGACAACAACCCGCCCAGAAGAGGTTCCGGTCGTCCCCCGAGAGGACCTCGTGCAGGTCCCAGTACGTCAGGAGCTGGTCGCGGCCATTCATCGGGACCGTCCACCACAACTTCATCTCTAGCTCTCCTTCACAACCATGCACAGCATACAGTCGGAAGAAGAAGATTATCTTTTTGGCTGCGCAATATCTCCGAGGATGCGAACGATGCGCAGGTCATTTCTTATTTCATGATAAGCATCTGTTTATGTTTTAGGGCGCTACATGGACCGCACTTATCTTACGAAGATTCGTTCTTGATGATGCGCGTCTTCTTTTCTTATCGATCCATTCCTCCGGCATCTTCCAGAAGAGTTTGCATATCACATATATTTTTTCACTCTTGGAAGATTCGGAAGAGTCACGGAAGAAGAATGTATTCAACCCCACCTCGATGTGATCAAACCAATATATGAGGCTATGCTACAAAGTGAGGTACCAGTAATGCGAACCTACTTTTTAGAGCATCATATTGGTAATCAGTTGCATCCGTACCCGTTTGAGAGACCATACATTTTATCAATAAGACAGCGAACACTAACGGAAGCAGAAGAAGAGCAGTGACGAGTCGGGACGTTCGTCTTGAGCGAGAGGGCGTGATGTGCGCAAATTCGCACACGAAAAAATCTAGATGAGGACCATGATTGTATACAGTATCGGAATTGGGAAGATATTTTTACAGTTTTTGAATTTGCAAGATATTTTTAATTTGGGTGAGTGTGGCAAATTCGTCGGTTGATTTTTTCATTTTAGGACACGCTGTCATAGTAGATGTCAGTACAGTTCCAGGTTGTGGGTGATACTACAAGTAGCTCTGAAAGGTCTATATAATGGCCACATCAATTCCCACCCCTGGCCGATGGGTGGCTGGCATGGGTATGGCACCTAGATATTTACCTTGAGGAAATATCTTCTAATAGTCTCTCTGGTTCACACGATTACCGTGAATACATTTTATGGTTATTAGTATGTTTGTTTGAGACTTTTGGGGTAGCCAAAAGTCTATATAAGCCGAGTAAACTGCTTCCTTTAGTGGAGGTGAAGCAAGTTGGCAGACAACTTCAAGCCAAGTCCCGAGTAGTAGGAAGTTGAGAGTCAACTTCAGACCCAAGAAAACTTTTTCTTACGCTAGTCGCAGAGCGTCGGTGGTAGACCCTGCCCCTTTTATACTTGCTTGTAGCTTCCTCAACTCTCTTCTATATACACTCCCTTTTGTTCGTTCAACAATACCACGGTAGCACTTTTGTCGCTCGCAACACCTCCTTCTCAGGGTAATTGGTTCTGAGGATCTCTTCCCCGCCGATTTACCCCTATCAGAGTCTTCGCTTGTTAGCTGTTGTTGGGAGTCTACTCCCATGTTGGTATCACATACCAAGCGCTGCTTGCTTTCTCCCTTGGAACTTCCGCGTGTGCTTCAAGGCATGGCGTTCATCCGCCTCTGTGGCATCATTGCAATTGTTTTTACTCCAACTTGGGCGTTTGTTTGGTATACAGTTCCCACATGATCGGTTGACATTCGCGGATGGTCCGGGAGGACGGACGAGCGTACGTCGATCGTTGGCGTTGCCGCAGCTTTGGCCAACTCGGACGATCTGGATGGGATGGCGGGGTGAGTCATGCTACTGTACGCGGCTCCTGACCCTTGCGATGGGAGGGTTGCTACCACTTTTGGTTGAGGTACCACCGTTCGGGCATGCTCCCAACGCCAGCCAATGTTTTTGAAGTTTGGCGAAAAGGTGCCACCTGGAAAAAATTCCATTGGTTGATTGACTTGAATCAAAAAACATCCCTTGGCAAATCGGCCAATCCACGATTCTCGTTGCTGTAGGGGTGGCGGAACACAGTGTCCGAAGCGCCTGCAGTGGGACTTGGTTCCCTATTGGCTCAGAGCCATGGGCACCGTGGCGGTGCCATTTCACATGGTCTTTTGAAATGGCATCACGCCCGCCTTGGTCCATGCCATTCCCGTCGATATCAGATACTGAAGAAGTGGGCAACTTGCCTAAGCGGTCCTGAGCGTTGTGCGCAACCCCTGGGTGCGAAACTTGCGGAGAAAGGGGAGGGGTATCCGAGGAAGAGGTGGGCGGAATTCCAGCGCCTGTCGCATTGGCGTTTGGGCGTACAGCCCCTCCGAAGCTCGTGTGGTTCACTCCAATTGCGGTTTGCGAAATCCGCGGAATTTACGCATGTTCCTGTGGACCCTCTACTGACTGTTTCCGGCCAATCTGGCATGTTTTCGCACCTTTCTTGCGTGGGTATGCTACCCAATCCTACTTGAGGATTAACCTCCGATATGTGATAGGGGTAAATCGGCGGGGGAAGAGATCCTTCAGAACCAATTACCCTGAGAAGGAGGTGTTGCGAGCGACAAAAGTGCTACCGTGGTATTGTTGAACGAACAAAAGGGAGTGTATATAGAAGAGAGTTGAGAGAGCTACAAGCAAGTATAAAAGGGGCAGGTCTACACCGACGCTCTGCGACTAGCGTAAGAAAAAGTTTTCTTGGGTCTGAAGTTGACTCTCAACTTCCTACTACTCGGGACTTGGCTTGAAGTTGTCTGCCAACTTGCTTCACCTCCACTAAAGGAAGCAGTTTACTCGGCTTATATAGACTTTTGGCTACCCAAAAGTCTCAAACAAACATACTAATAACCATAAAATGTATTCACGGTAATCGTGTGAACCAGAGAGACTATTAGGAGATATTTCCTCAAGGTAAATATCTAGGTGCCATACCCATGCCAGCCACCCATCGGCCAGGGGTGGGAATTGATGTGGCCATTATATAGACCTTTCAGAGCTACTTGTAGTATCACCCACAACCTGGAACTGTACTGACATCTACTATGACAGCGTGTCCTAAAATGAAAAAATCAACCGACGAATTTGCCACACTCACCCAAATTAAAAATATCTTGCAAATTCAAAAACTGTAAAAATATCTTCCCAATTCCGATACTGTATACAATCATGGTCCTCATCTAGATTTTTTTCGTGTGCGAATTTGCGCACATCACGCCCTCTCGCTCAAGACGAACGTCCCGACTCGTCACTGCTCTTCTTCTGCTTCCGTTAGTGTTCGCTGTCTTATTGATAAAATGTATGGTCTCTCAAACGGGTACGGATGCAACTGATTACCAATATGATGCTCTAAAAAGTAGGTTCGCATTACTGGTACCTCACTTTGTAGCATAGCCTCATATATTGGTTTGATCACATCGAGGTGGGGTTGAATACATTCTTCTTCCGTGACTCTTCCGAATCTTCCAAGAGTGAAAAAATATATGTGATATGCAAACTCTTCTGGAAGATGCCGGAGGAATGGATGTCGATAAGAAAAGAAGACGCGCATCATCAAGAACGAATCTTCGTAAGATAAGTGCGGTCCATGTAGCGCCCTAAAACATAAACAGATGCTTATCATGAAATAAGAAATGACCTGCGCATCGTTCGCATCCTCGGAGATATTGCGCAGCCAAAAAGATAATCTTCTTCTTCCGACTGTATGCTGTGCATGGTTGTGAAGGAGAGCTAGAGATGAAGTTGTGGTGGACGGTCCCGATGAATGGCCGCGACCAGCTCCTGACGTACTGGGACCTGCACGAGGTCCTCTCGGGGACGACCGGAACCTCTTCTGGGCGGGTTGTTGTCTCCTGAAGGTCCTCCTCTGGTCATCATCACTGCTTCAGGAGGATCCTCGCCGCCTCCAACGTTCCCAATTTGTGGCGGAGAAACGTAAGGTTCCCATAGAGGATACGGGACCAGCCTGTATTCCATATCCGGGGGTAAGGCGTAACCTCTCAGTCGCACATCTTGGTTGTTCTTGAGAAATACGTAAATTGGACGGATAATATTCAGATACGTTTGCGACAAGTCTCCAGCAGCTACCATTCCATATCTTCCTATAGAGTAATGATATATTACCTCCACAAACTCTGGACCTGCTTCCGTGAACCTTCCGTTTTGGAATGAAAATAGAACTCTTATTAATAGTCGGAAATCTTCTTCAGGTAGCAATGGTCCGTTCAACGTACGAAAACATAGGCATATATTAATGTAGAAATGGATGATTACGTGGAGTTCGTAGTAGTCCCGCGTAACCGAGATGATCCATTCCCAGGCCCTTTTTCCTCCCATAGGAATCATTCTATAGTTAAAGATGAGTATGCCCCGTGGTTGCGCATAGTCCTGTGTGAGAAGGAATTCTTCAGGCCTCTGATGGTAAGGGACCAGACGACGTGCATGGATGGCCCTCCTTGATCTCTTCCCTGAGCTTGAACAGAGCTGATAGTGCGGGTGTCTTTCCTCCGTGACGATGCAAGGGTTCGAGTACTTGGTTTGGAAGGCCGGCCACTTCACAGCCTGCTGCATTGCTTTTCCATGTACTACAAGTACTTTAGAGCCAACTGAAAAGGTTCTGACTGCAGGTTCTGCATCCTTATTTCTTGTCTTGTTAGCGCGCGGTGTGATCTCCAGCCTTCGGTGGCCAGTAGTTCAACTTCCCTACTCTCTTCATCGATAATATTTGTTTCCATGTCTCTCTGTAACATTCTAGGAGCCCTTCCGTACATTAGCTCGAATGGTGAGCGTCCATTTCTTCCTCTTCTTCGACGGTAGCCGTATAACACTTTTGGTAAGGCATCTTCCCACTGGATTTCATTCTCCACATAGTTTTCGATATTGCTCGTTTGATGGTTCCAACCATCCTCTCCGCTTTCCCGTTGGACATAGGAGCGTATGCGAGAACGGTCTTCAGCTGAATCCCTTTCTCTTCCAAAAAACGAAGCAGTGAAGTTGCAGTAAAACAAAGGGCGTTATCCGAGATGATCCTTTTTGGAAGACCAAACGGTTCAATTATTTCTTTTTCGATGAATCTCAGTACCACCTCAGCATTTGCCTCCTCAACTGCAACTGCTATTGGCCATCCAGTAAGATGTTCCACCCCTATAAGGAGATATTTGTTTCCGGAAGAAGTTTCCTTGAACGGGCCCGCGAAGTCAATTGAGAAGGTTTCAAAGAGACCGGAAACTGGAAAACTTAGAGTTGTCTTATACTTCCGTATTGGAGTGAATTTTTGGCAGTTGTCGCAGCTTTTCACGAAATTATAGACGTCCTTATGGATACCGGGCCACCAGAATCTCTCAGTTACGAATTTTTTGGTTGTTTCGAGATCCCAATGCCCTAGCTCATCATGGAAAGTCCTCAAGATCTTCATTCTTTCTTTCAAAGGGGCCACTAGTCGGGGACCGGCTTTAGTGTGCCGGAAGAGTTTCCCATTCCACAATGTAAAAGCCTTTTGATTCCTGCGTACCCAATTTCTGTGTTCAAGATCAACCTTTCTCATTTCTAGTCCATCGAGGAATTTGATCAGTCCGTGAATATTAGCTTCGTACTCGTTATCGTTCGGCAACTGCAACTCGGCGACTCCGACGATGTCCTCCGAAGCTTTTTCATTTGGAATCAGTGCGTCCCTCAAGCGGGATAGGTAATCGGCAGGCTGATTATTGCGTCCGGGTCTATACACAATTTCAAACCGATATTCTGCGAAAATGTCGAGCCATCGGGCCAAGCGGTGATGTACATCCTTCTTTTGGAATGCTGTTTTAAGTGCCTGGTGATCAGTTATCAAGACAAATTTCTCGAGTGATAAAAGGTATACGCGAAACTTTTTCAGCGCGAAGACGACAGCTAGCGCTTCTTTCTCGCAGACTGAGTATCTCTTTTCCGCATCATTCAGAGTTCGGCTTGCGAATTGAACAGGGTGTAGTCTTCCGTTTTCATCTTTTTGGGACAAAACGGCACCCAAAGACCGTTCTGAGGCATCTGTCTCCACAACGAATGGTCTCTTGAAATCTGGGTACATGAGAACTGGGGGGACACATAGCTTATCTTTAAGCTCCTTAAATGCAGTTTCCATTTCCTTGTTCCAGTAAAATTTTCCGTTCTTCGTAGTGCTGGCATGTAACGGTGCTGCAGTCTTGGCGAAATCTTTGATAAATCTTCTGTAATATGAGGCCAGTCCTAAGAAGCTTCGGACCTCCGTCTTTGAAGCGGGCCTTGGTGCCAACTTTATTTTTTTCGTTTTCTCTGGATCCACTCTAATTCCCTCTTGGTCGACGATATGACCGAGTAATTGGATAGAAGTTTTCGCAAAGAAGCATTTGCTCAACTTAATTTTCAAGCTATACTCCGATATCCTCTCCACAACTGTCTTGACGTGCGAGATGTGCTGATCCAATGTTTCTGAGAATATGACGACATCATCGATATAGACTCTTGCGAATGGAAGTCCTTTCAAAACCTCGTTCATCATTCTTTGGAATGTAGCTGGTGCATTCATGAGACCAAAAGGCATCACTTCGAACCTGAACGTACCGGCTTTGCTGGTAAAGGTTGTTTTTTCCTTACATTTTTCATCCAATGGAATCTGCCAATAGCCAGTGTAAAGGTCAATTGAGGTGAAATATCTCCCTCCTTCAGGTCTCGAGGATCTCCTCCATGTTCGGAATCGGAAATCGATCGGGTATCATTCTCTGGTTCAGTTGTCGGTAATCGACGCAAAAACGCAGCTTTCCATCCTTCTTTGGTGCGACCACAACTGGAAACGACCATGGGGATGAAACTGGTCGAATAATATCATTTTTCAGCATACTTGTAACATTTTCTGAGATAAATTGGTCATATTTTGGCGGTTGACGTCTAGGCTTGTGGTAAATCGGTTGAGTGTCGGTAAGTTCGAACGAGTGAGTAACCGGTACACTTGCTTGTCTTAAATCTGAAACGCTCCATGCAATTACTTCGGAAGATGTTAACATGTCGGATATTTTCAGTGAGGCGGGGCGGGAAGGTGCTGCACTTTTCCTTGGATTTCTGCCATTTGGCGCCCTTTTTCTTCTTGATCCTCAACCTCAATATTTTGAAGGACCTCTTCCGTCGTGCTCACATCTTCATATATGGAATTCGACGTATTCTTATTTTCTTTGCAAAGGTAATCTTCTTTCATGCTCCGAATTCTGTCCTTTGATTCGATATCATCGCAAAAAAAAACACATTCGGGTTTCAAACTTATCCTAGAATTCCAGTCGTCATCTGTTTCAAACCCGGAATCATAATCGTCCCATGCCATGTTCATTACCCCCGAGGGTACCCTTTTCCACTTCCGAAAGTGTTAGTTGGTTCCGAATCTTCGCTGTCATAGCTAGAAGTGAAATCTTCACTGTCCGTTTCTTTTAAATCTTCAGGATGCGTGCTTTTGTCGAAATCCAGGGGCATCTTCACGGTTCTGCCGTCAATATTAACTGAAACCATTTGGTTGCCCAAGTCAATGCATGTTCCTAGTCTTTCCATTGTGGGGCAGCCAATGATTGCATCGAAAGGGAGATCCGGCATGACAAGAAAGTCTACATCAACTTTAGAGTCCCCAAAGAACACGGAAACCTTGTCAACAGTGCCCATGCATTTTGAGACGGTTCCATCCGCTACAGTTATTTTTCGAGTCGTTGGAGTAATTTCGAGACCTAGATCTGTCACCAAAGTTTCTGAAATGAGGTTTGGAACAGCACCCGAATCGAAGAGAGCTTGGGTTTTCATACCCAATACTTTGACTGGTACCAGCTTAAGACGTCTTGGTGCTGTCGAGGCCGATTGAAGAAACAGTTTCTTACCCTTAGCGGACTTATTAGACCTGATAATTTTTTTGAGTTCTTTTCTCGCATCCTCTGCGTCGCCCCTCAAAAGTTGACCAAACGTTATCCCAGTTGGGGCCGATGCAAGCTCAGCCACCAAATTGTACCTCTTCACATACTCTAGTACGTCCTTAGAGATACTCTTAACTTTCTTACTCTTTTTCGTCTTCTTGGCCGGAGTGACTCCCACTCCTGGAACAACTTGATCAGACCTCTTGGTTCGAGGAGGTACAGGTGCTGGGATATGCTCCAGCATTCCATACTCTAGCCTAGGTTTCTTCGATAAAATGTTCCCTTCCCCATCCCTTTTTGTCACATTGACTTGACTAATCTCTTCAGCGATGGATACGTTACCGGCATCCGTCAACCTTTGATCCCTTCTATTTTGTAAGATTTTCACCTCTGGTCCTGACTCACTCCTTGCTTCCGATAAATTTGCTCTTCTGTTGTCTTTAGACCAGCAGTTACTTTCATGATGCCCATATCGACCGCACTTTGCACAACGAGTGTTTCTATGTGGATTATCAGGACACCTGTTTGCAAAGTGTCCAGGCTTGTGACAGTAAGAACAGACTTCTGCGGCTTAGGGGCCCCAGACTGGTTCTTCTTAATGGTAAGAGTAAGGCTTTCCAACTGCGAGGTTATCATGTCAAGTCGATTATCGAATCGGGTTTCCAACCTTTCTTCCAAGTTTTTGACATCGCTCCTGACAGATTCTAATGCCGCTGCACTAGTAGCCGGCCTTTGATAATTCTTTTCAGGATGTACGATAGACATCGATGTGCGGGTTTCCCTCGGTACCTCACTCAGTGACTGAAACGTCTCCGAATTTTTGACAAATTCTACTATGGTACCCTTCAGTTCATCAAAAGTGTGAGGGCCCTTGATGAGGAGGAAATCGGAGAGCCGCTTATCCCCCATAGCCGCCTTACGCAGCATTCCGTACTTGGCTTGGGCGTTGAACCCAGCCTTTTCATAAAGATCACACAAGTACACCAATGAGCTTAACAAATCGTCGAAGTTGAGCCGGGCCTCTATGGCGGTACGAATCATCTCATCTGGTTCTACCTCCTTAGCATACTCTTTCACAAGCCACTCACATACCTCACCGAAGTTACGCCCATTCCCGTTAAGAGACCACCCGTCGATAAACTTGGACTTATATTTGTGCTTTGCGTCACCATGAAGATAGGCGAAGATACTTGCGGCCTTCTCTTCATCGCCCTTCTCTCGCATCACAACGTTGACATATGTGTAAAGAAACTCCTCAACGTCTTCAGTCTTGCCCCCTGTGAACGTTATACGAGCAGCATTGAGATCCATGATTACAGAAAAGAAATCCCCCGAAGTGTTCCTTACTACTGCTCAACTCGAATACCTCGGGTGCAACCCCCTCCACAAGAGTACCAAATGATAGGGGTAAATCGGCGGGGGAAGAGATCCTCAGAACCAATTACCCTGAGAAGGAGGTGTTGCGAGCGACAAAAGTGCTACCGTGGTATTGTTGAACGAACAAAAGGGAGTGTATATAGAAGAGAGTTGAGAAGCTACAAGCAAGTATAAAAGGGGCAGGGTCTACCACCGACGCTCTGCGACTAGCGTAAGAAAAAGTTTTTGGGTCTGAAGTTGACTCTCAACTTCCTACTACTCGGGACTTGGCTTGAAGTTGTCTGCCAACTTGCTTCACCTCCACTAAAGGAAGCAGTTTACTCGGCTTATATAGACTTTTGGCTACCCCAAAAGTCTCAAACAAACATACTAATAACCATAAAATGTATTCACGGTAATCGTGTGAACCAGAGAGACTATTAGAAGATATTTCCTCAAGGTAAATATCTAGGTGCCATACCCATGCCAGCCACCCATCGGCCAGGGGTGGGAATTGATGTGGCCATTATATAGACCTTTCAGAGCTACTTGTAGTATCACCCACAACCTGGAACTGTACTGACATCTACTATGACAGCGTGTCCTAAAATGAAAAAAATCAACCGATGAATTTGCCACACTCACCCAAATTAAAAATATCTTGCAAATTCAAAAACTGTAAAAATATCTTCCCAATTCCGATACTGTATACAATCATGGTCCTCATCTAGATTTTTTTCGTTGCGACTTTGCGCACATCAATATGCTTGGGATTTCCCCACTCGTCTTAGTATGTCTTGGCCGCTCTGACCGTCACGTATGGGTATAATACCCACTTGTGTTTAGGATCAACCTCCGATGTGGATGGGTTTTCTCCTTCCTTTGCCTAACTGTCACTACTGTAGTGGCAGTAGGACTTGCTTCTTGTCGGCTATTGTCGCCACTATGCTTGGGTATAGTACCAATTTTGTTTGAGGTCTACCTACTGCTTAACTTGGGATCGCTCCACTCGTGCTTGAGGGTTATCCTCTGGCATGCTTGGGACTCCCCGCTCGTCTACCCTGCTCCTGTACGGTTGGTACATTCGGGACTTGGACTGTGTTATGGGGTACCCCCCTTCTTCACTGGCATCAGATGCCGCTCCTCTCGGAGGTTGAACTGGGGTTGGTGCCCATACGACACGATCAACGTATATCCTTTCTTGATCGTCCTCTATCTTTATCACGACAGTCTTGTCGGTGATATCAATGACCTTATAGAGTACATCGGCTACGGGGCCAGCTTGAGCTTGAAGTATGTTTGCTCCAATACTATTTGCGCACAAAGACGTGAGAACCTCTCTCAATTTGCTTACGCGTACTGCGTACTTGGCGGTCAAAGTTTCTTTTGTACTGCTGTTGGCTCTTTGCCATTTCCTTTCTGGCGGTCGACATCAATTACCTAAGCCAACTTTGCCACTTGAGGGCATACTGTGTCCGATCCGGGAGTTACTCTACCTCAGGCTCTGCGTCAACTGCGAGCGCTGGAGGCGGTCTACTGAGCACGAGCTCAAATTGCACCACCTTGTTTGTGGTATGCGGTTGAGTGTTATACGCAACAGGTTAGGGCATCTGTGAACAGATCCCAGTCGCACGGGTGGTCGGCGACATAATGACGTAATGCTTTCAAAATGGTTCGGTTGAACCGCTCGACTTGTCCATTGCACTGCGGATGGTAGGTGATAGTGAAGAGGTTCTTCACTCCCAAAACCTTGCAGATGCTTTGGAACAACTTGGCCACAAACTGGGGGCCATTATCAGAGATTAATATCTTTGGTGGTCCATAGACGAAGACCCAGTGGTGAAAAAATGCCTTTGCGACATCCATAGCGGGTATCTTCCGCATTGGTACAGTGCGTACCAATTTGGAATAGCGGTCGACAATGACCAAAAGGTAGCGATTACCACGCTTGGAGCGGATCCATTCCCCAGTATATCGATGGAGACAAACTCCAATGGTTCCCTAGCCGAGAAGAGCTTCAAAGCTGTCGACGATCGTCGTAGCTCGACTCGCTCACGTGCGCCATCAGCGTAATTACTTACTGTTTTGTAGCAATCGACGGCTATGGCAGGCCAATAGAAGTATCTGCGAAGTGCATGATACAACTTGCGGCCTCCGGGTGACCGGCCAATGATGAGTAATGAATCAAGTACAGTACGCGCGGTTACAGCGTAACTGGCATAACAATTTGAGGAGACGACTCCACTAAGCGGACAACAGGTCCAAGATCGTTCAACGCGAAAGGCAACCCCTCCCCCCCGTTAAGCCGAGAGCAGATCTGGGTGCAGAACGTATCCTCGAGCTGAGCGGTGAGGAGTTCCTCTATTGGGATGCGACGAAGCATCTCGACCGAGGATACCGTGACTCAGCGACAAGAAGCTGGTCATGGTCCTCGTGCTTCTTGGACATAAGTCCATCGAGATCACACATGAGACATAATGTCTTCGTGGACTCGTTGGGAATGTCCCCACTTTGGTATCCGAAGAAGTCCCACTCTGGGCTGCGAAGTTCTCAGGCGAACTCTGGTTAACTGAATTTTCATGCGTCCTATCTTGAGCAAAATTCTCACTGTGAGTTGTAAACTCAATCTTAGCGCTACTGTCATCGACACAGAAACATGGATCTCAAGATCCTCTTGAGTTGTCGTCTCACCAATGTTTTTAACCTGGACAAAGCGTCCGCTTGGCAGTTCTTAATGCCCTTCTTGTACTTGACAGTGAAGTGAATTCTGAGAGGCGAAGCCGCAACGCATCAAACCTGCAGAGGAATCATTGATCTCCATGAGCCAACGCAAGGCAGAGTGGTCTGTGTTGACCTCGAAGTGCTCGAGCTGTAGGTATGCGCGCAAGGTCGTTAACGACTACACCACGCGAGCACTCCTTCTAAGGCTCGGAGTAATTCTACCCTGCGGCGATCAGCGAGCGGCTCCAAAAGACAAGTGGTTTTCGACTACCATCCGGATAGGTCTGAAACATGCACATCCGACCTGGTAGTCAGAACTGTCGGTATCGACACTACATGGCAAATCTGCCTTAGGGAGAGCGAGCACTGGGGGTGTCGTGACCCGCTCAACCAATGTGCGAAATGGACTCAATTGTTCATCATTGAACTCTGGAAGCGTGAACACTTGCTCCATACGGAGCAATTTGTTCAAAGGGGCAGCAATGTGCGAGTATCGAGGCACAAACCTGCGATCCATATTGCACAAGCCCAAGAATGACCTCAACTCTTTCTGGACACGTGGCGGTTTCGCCAATCGAAGCGCGGCACTGACTGCTTTATCTGTTTTCCAACCTATCCGGCCGAATAACATGGCCAAGATACTTTACAGTATCGCGGAAGAGGTCGCACTTCTTCATGTTCAGCGAAAATCCTACGTTACTGAGGATAGTGAGGATTTCGTCAACGTTACGGTAATGCGTCTCGATGACCTTGGAATAGATGATCAAATCATCCAAGGAGACAAGGCATGATTGCCATTTCAATCTTGCGAGCAAGATGTCAAGGGCGCGCTGGAAAGTCGCTGGGGCATTGGTAAGGCCAAATAGCATTCGTTTGAAACGAGACAAGCCAGAGTGGCAAATGAAAGCCGTTTTGTCGCGGTCTTTGTCCGCGACTGGCACTTGCCAGTATCCGTAATTACAATCCAACGTGGTGAAGATGGTGGAGTCACCGAGTGAGTCGATGCACTCATCCATCTTCGGGATCGGGTAGGTGTCTCGGACTGTCATGGCGTTCAACCGCCGACAGTCAATGCAGAACCGAAACCATCCGTCCTTTTTTGGAGCGAACACCACAGGCGACGCCCAAGGCAACGATGTTGGATATATTACGCCATTTCTGAGCATGCGCTCAACTTCCGACCGAACAACCTCCCGTTGCTTGGGTCCTGCCCGATAAGGTGGACTACCGAACGGCCTTGACCCTGGTATAAGGTTAATGTGGTGTTCGGTCGTGGTGATTTCACCAAGTGCGCCGTTCCACATGTTATGGAACTGCATGAGAAGCTCTCTCACTCGTTGCTGATGAGCCTCTGGTAGATGGTCGACATGAATGTCTCCCTCATCTAGCATTTTTGCCGTATTGTACTCAAGGGTTTTCTTCAACCTCTCGTCCACCTCACCCGTTTCCGTGAGGAATATGGGTTCTGGCGTTGCCTCCTGAGGCGCAATACCCAACACCTGGCCAACGGTTATGTGACTGGGAAGCACGGCCGTGGGGTGTGGCAATGCTAGGCCAAGGACCAAGCCTTTCATCAGATTCTGCGGTTTTGGGCTGAAGTTCGCCACAAGGATACCGAAGCATTCGTCTTCGATTACTTGGGCTACCCATTAGTGGCAAGTATGCATCTTTGCTCGTACAGAGCTTGACGCGGCTGGATGAAAATGACTCCAGCGCGTTTGGTGGTAACTTGTACCAGTTTTTGCGACATTGCGGGGATCACATCGGGACACGCAACGCGAATCTTTGGCGATGTACGCCCTTTCACTTGGTCAAACTCCAACTCAGGTGGGAGTGGAACCGCTCTTGGCGCTCTCGCCAACGGACGTCGCACGATCAGGACATAAGATCCGTCTGTGCGGCGACTCTTTCACAGACCATGAAGTCAACTTTGACTAAGAGACGCCCAAGACGGACAACAAGGGGTACTGTCCCCATAGCGAGACCTTTTTTGCAATTGGCATCGGTAATGTGCGGCATCGGGCCATACCGGACACAGTCCAAGATAAAGGTTGGTAACAACTATTTACGAATGAATTTGGGGCCTACCCTAGTATCTAAGACGGACAACTGTCTTAACATGGTACCGGTGGTGGGTCCTACTTCGGAATACACCTTGTAATTCCTTTTGGCCATGACGAATACGTCTGCCGCGTTGCCCTTCTTTTTGAGCACATGTCGCCTCCATGGACGGTTTAGCTTGAGGAGGTGTTTCCTTGTAAGCTGTTGATATGAGGGTAATTCCTCAGCAGTGGGATGTTTCCCAGATTTGTCTCTTGGCTTGTTAACTGAGCGGGTCCTTATCCATGGTCGACCCTTGGCTTGAAGAACCATGGATGAGTTCCCAGTATAGGGAACATGAACCCTGCCTAGATTTCGCCGGGGCGTTGTTATCTGCAGGACGTTGCAGGATAACAGGGTGGCGTTCATTCGCAACTGGAGCTGGACGGGGCGTCGACGAGTCTGCGGGTGACACATCAGCGTTCAACGCAGCACGCGCCCATTCATAACTCTTTTTCGGTACAAGGCCCTTTTCATCTTGAGTCAAAGACTCATAATTGGTCACAATGACCGCCAATTCGCGCACCGGGAGTTTGCACTCCGGCAATATATGCCCTTTAGCGTAACAAATGTGGCATATTATGGTACGTGGAAGTCGGTCCTGCCAACCTGGACGCATTCGGTCTACATACGGAGCATACTCCTGAAAGGCAACACGGGGTGCATGTACTGTACGTCCACCCATGGCCAAGAGAGGATCATCCTCATAAGTTGAGGAGTCCACAGTGGTGATCGGTAGAGCCGACGTCGGGATCGAAGATTCAGCTTGAATCACATACGCTTCTCCCTCACCATACCGAGAAACATGCTCACGTTGGGAAGATCCCTTGCGGAATTCTTCCGAAAACTCAGCCATCAGCGCACCCGAGGGTCGCGATTTGGGCTTGAGTAATGGCATAACTGCCGGTCTTGCGCGGGGAACGTTCGTGCGTGCACGGTACGTATCCCCTTCATCCTGTGCAAAGTGAGCAATCTGTTCAAATATAAGGCAGCGCCGAGACGCTTCCCTATACCTGGCAACAATCGACCTTGTGGCTGGATTCAGACCATCAATGAAATACGTGGTCTTCTCCCACTCTGGTAATACATTCCCACAACGGTTAGGGTCTCATCCTCACCGGGCCTTTGAACCAATGCACGCAACTGCTAGATAGCAGCGCAGATGGCGTTGGGGGTTTCTTACGTACGCAAAAAGTACTGTGCGGCCCCGGCCAATTGGAGACTCCTCCACTCGAGCGTGACGGTGACGTCTGAACGCTGCGGAACTGGGCCGCCGCCGCCCCTTCAACATGTAGAGGAGAGCGATGAAGGCCTGCACCTCGCTCATTTTGAGCGTGTCGGCTTCGCTCAGAAACCTGGAAAGAAATTTCCAATATGAGAATGGGGTCTTCCCCAGAAAATGAACAATCGTTCAGAGTAAGCTCCAGGCGCTTAATCTGGTCTCTCACCTTTCCTGTCTGGCGTCCAGTGCGACTGTGGCTGGTATTTTCCAATCGATAGGTCCTGTACGACAGAGCGTTGTCGAAGTGGGGGTTGTTGGGTTTGAGCTCCTTCAAACCCTTCACCTTTTTGCGTACATGCGCAACTCTGAGCATTTGCTCACTTTCTGACGAATCGGCACTGGATGAAGATTATCCTTCGTCCGAACTCGACGTAGACGTACTGTCCGACGATGACGAACTATCGACCAGGTCTGGGCGTCTGCCTTTGTGTTTGCGACGGCCACGATGGCCCTTCGCATGACGCTTCTTGCCGTGACGGCGGCTGCGTCTTTTGGACTTACTGTCCACCTACTGATCTTGGGCATTCCCCAAATCAAGCAGGTCTACGGGAAACAAGTTCACATCGGCATTATTGCCCTTGAGGAGCTACCGCCATGTTCTGCACGTGGTGGGGCGCTGCCGTTAAGGGTGCGGGCGTTGCTCCGCGTCTCTATCAACTGGTTGACGTCCCAGCGAAGGGTACGCAACTCATTCAAAATGGCATTATAGCCAACTGTGGTCACGCTATCGACCTTTTGGGCTAAGCCCACAACTTTCGTTTCCGTTTGCTCTGCTCCTGTTGCAGAGCTGCGGAGATCAGCGACGATTTCGTCAAGACGACGCGTCAAAGCCTCATAGATGTTGCGATCCGCCTGTTGGCAAATTTCCTTGATCACTGTTTGGTCAAAGACCTTTTCGACGTCGTCGTCATGTTGACTACTCGCCTGTGCACTCCGTTCCGCAGAAGCGGAGGGACTGGTTGAGGGTCTCGTGAGAGCTTTCCCAGCTTGAATTGACTCTGTTCCAGTCGTGGACTTCCATTCGGTCGCATCACGCGACACTGAGGTGTCCTGTAGTTTGGAGAATTCCCCGCTTGGCGTGGCGGCCGCCTCCCTAAGTGGGACTGCGATGCCTTCCGTTAGTTCCATCGGTGAAACGTCGGGTGCTCCTGGCCAAATGCGGCCTCGATTTCCAGACTGGCCCTGCGCGATCCGGCGCGTTAATGGGTCTATGGCGGACTCGCCTTTGCTGCCTTACGAGAGGCAATTCCAAAGCTACCAGAAGTGCTAATTCAAGAGTGGTTACAGTAACCGGTGAGAAGAGTGGTGAAAACACCAAAGAAATGCGCCGAAGCGTTCTAGGACGGAGGACCAGTTTTTTGGTGCAATGTCACCAATATTGGGACAAAGCCACCGGGTGTTCAGGCCGCTTTCTCGGTAGGTGGTAGAACGTTGGTATGAATACCAGGAAGGGTGTGAAATACCCAGAGAGCTAAGGCGCGAGTGGCTAGTAAACCAAAAGACAAAGGGGCGGCACTAGGTCGACCAACCAAGACCACTGCCAACTGACAAAAAGGTGTCACAATAAACTTTAGCGAAGCGCGGGCTCGTAAGTCCAAGTTGGAAAAGGGTGGCAGTGCCCAATGGTTCCAAGGATGGGGGATTCCCAAGCGCTAAGGTGTTGTTTGCCCGTTTACTCAGTAGTGGCAAGTTGACAAGCGCTAAATACTAAGTTAGCAGTTAGAGTAGCTACTGTAAAGTTAACGGTTAAGATAGAAATACAAGTAAACCTAAAGCTATTAGGTAATTAGTGGCTGTACAGTCCCGAGCTGGCGGGGTGAGTCGTGAGATCAAAAGTCGCGTGTGTGACCTCGCATACAGTGCACGCGCGTGGCTTAAATTGCCAAAATTGCCAGGACAGTTATCCCCCTTACTGTAGTATACAACTTTACAGTCCCGTGCACTCTTACAGTGCAAGTGTACACTGTACACTCGGGTCGCGAGTGTTATGCGCCGTGTGCCTAGGTGGTTACTGTAGAACCAAAATAAACATGAGTGGTAAAACATTACCAAAAAATACGATTTCCAAATGTACCGTTTGGCGACTTTGCGCCCGTGGGAACATGTCCCAAAATAACCCAAAATAAAGGGTCAAAAAGCCACGTCGGGATGGGCACTACAGTCTTTCTCGGTGGCAACGACGCCAAAAAAGGATTCCACCATTGGAGTGCGCGTCGGATTGGATTTATATAGTCAAAATAGGCGTAGAATACTGTATGTATAATGTTACTGTTCATTCGAAGTGACTCTGGTCTGTCTAAAGAGCTCAGCTCCCATCCAAGCTGAACTCCAAGAAACATTTCAACCTTGTCCTACACACGTATGACATAGAGCCGCTTGAGCTCCTCCACAACTGCATTTTGCTCATCCGAAGTCAAATTCATAACAAGAACAGCATCGACGTAGACAAGTAAAAATTTAAACCAGGTTTGTATTTTCGACGAAAAACACACGGTGCACTCGGAAGTGCCTCATAACTCAATGACTTTGAGTCACCACACAGCTTCGTATGCTAAGCCAAATGAGGTTGTTTCAACCCCTACATCGCCTTTAACAGTTTATGGCATCTAGTTTTCCGCCCGGGGCTTCCGCGGGGAGACACGACCCTGACATTTTCTGAAAGCTCTCCATTGAGAAATGCTGTTTTCACATATAGCTGCGCAGCATGCGTACCCAGACATAACGCTAGGTATAATAAATCACGTACCAAGGACGTGTATGTCCGCACACGTATGCCCTGATGCATTCGTGACGGATTATTCTGCAGTTGGATTCTTGAGTACATTCTTTTTGCGTATTGTTGCAATCATGCTAGAGACAGGATAATTGCGTTAATCTAGTCACAACAAACCGTACATGTAGAACGGGTTGGACACACAAAACAGAAAGTGGCAAGGGAGAATCTCAAGTCACAAGACTCAAAAGCACTAGAATTGTACTGGTTATGGGCCCAGTTCAACGATGGAAGACCCTCGCAAAGTTTCCAAGTTCAATGGAAGATCAGGTCAAGATTATCATTTGTGTGTTGCCCGCACAGAAGCAGCTCTTGAGGGAAAAGGGGTGTTGCAAATGATCCAAGATGACATCTTTTGTCGAGACGAAGACACCACTGTTGAAATAAAGCAGGAAGTTGCTATTGCCTGTGTGATAATTATACAGGGCCCTGGTGATCGGCACTTAAGACTTTGTTTGGAAGTAAAGAATGATCAATACAAAATGTTGTCGAGACTTAAAAACAGGTACGCTGTGTAACACTGCCACGAATGTGCAGTTGCAAACGAAACCAGCCAGTTTTTCGTACCAAGTACAGGTGATGCAGGACTATCGATATTTTCGATGAGATATTCAATCGCCTTGCTGCAATGAAGAGTGAAATATCCGAAGAAATACAAGTTGCATTGCTGTTCGCCTCGTTTGGAAATAAAAACAAGTCCCGTTCGGACATACTATTTCATCCTTACAGAACGCAACGGGACCTATTACTTGGGAAACAGCTACGGCTAGATTGCTTCAAGAGTTTGAGGACCAGACGAACAGAACTGTCAGTTCAGAGGATGTCAGAAACCATGACTTTGACAGGCATTGAATATGAGTCATATGAAGTTAGTTCATAACAGGAACAGGGCTGGGCAGAATGATACTAGGCGATGTTACCTTTGTAATCAAATCGGCCATATAGCCGGCAACTGTTATAAAAACAGAGTAAGGAAAGAAATGAGAGGTACAAGTTCGCATAATGATAATGGAAATGCACAAACGCAAAAGCACTGACTGCAACTGGACGTCATACAGAACAAAAGGACAAACTTAGTAGATGTTTCTCCTGTTTTACCGAGAATCACACAGAAGGTAAGTGTCCGTGGAAGGAAAGATCGCGTAATACTGAAAAGAGTAATACGTCTATGGACACTGATGGTGATAAAAATACCAAGCCCTTGGCTTTGACAGCCAAAAGAGCGGCTATTGGTGCATCGAGTAGAGATATAACTCTGAATTTTATTCTCGATTCAGGGGCGTGACATCATATTTTATACTGTAAGGAATAGCTCACTAAGCCAGGATAGATACGGCCACTCCCGATCGTTCTAGATAATGGAAGAAAGGTACACGCGACTCACACAGGAACCGTTTATCTGGTAACACTTATAGGTAACCCACAAGACCAATATGAGAGCGTTGTTGGACTGTACGACGCGTTTTACGTGCCCTGGTTTGCACTCGAACATTATATCGTGTTCGAAGCTATGTGATGCTGGCTACCATATTAACTTTGGGAAAAATGGAAAATGCGCGGCAATAGAGTACGGAGTCCTTAAGTTTCAATGAAAACTCCAGAGTGGGGAGTATCACATAAAGGCATGTCCTACTGGTAAACTACATGAAAGTAATAGTGATGATGGCACTCTTGGTCAAGCTACACCGGCACAAGCATTGAAAACAGGATCTCAGAAGGGTAGTTATCTAAAACTTTTGGCACTTCTGGCTGGCACACGTCCCTAAGGAGAGCATAAAGATGCTTAACCGTAGATCAGCTGTTGAGGGTTTGGACCTGGACATTAGTTCGGATGATGATGAAAATGAATTGCGCAATAGTTGCCTCAAAGGCAAGCAAACTAAGCAGACTTTAAGAAAGAATACGCACTGCTCGAAGCAACCAAGTGAGGTCGCTCACTCGGATATATGTGGTCCAATGTCTGTGGCATCATTCTCAGGCTACAAATACTTTGTATCTTTTATTGACTAATGTACCTGTTATATTTCAGTTGTCCCTATTGTTAAGAAGAGAGAGGTACTAGACCAATTTAAGTTGTTCCAATCTTGGTGTGAACGGAAGTTCGGAGTCAAAATCAGGACAGTAAATTCAGATCAAGGGGGGGAATACATCAGTATGAATAATTATTTAGCGGAGCAAGGCATAGACCAAACATTTGCACCCAGTTCCTTGCCCAATTTTAACGGTATTTCTGAAAGAGCAAACAGGAATATCGGTGAATTTTCAAGAGCAACCCTTGATTATGCTTCATTACCTAATATTTTCTGGGCAGAGGCGATTACTCATATTTTCAAAATTCGGAACTATTTTTTCTCCCCTCGAAATGATCCAGAGCGAGTTGAAATCATTGGAGTCTCATATGACATGGAAGAAGGGGCAGAAGCCCATAATGCACGGACAGTTCATACGAAATTTATATTTACACCTAAGTTCGATGAAAATGGAAACACAGTAAGGCATAAAGCAAGGCTTGTAGCCAAAGGATTTATGCAAGACACAGTTGAACAAACTTTGGCTCCCGTCATTGACTTTGACACAATCCGAACATGTCTTGCAGTGGCTGTGCAGAAGGGATACCATCTGCAGCAAATGGATATAAGAACAGCATTTCTACATAAAGGAATTAAGAACAAGGTTTATGTGTCTCCACTGGATGGTATTAACCTATCCAAGGTAATACCAGGTGAGTTCCTTGAATTACAAAAGGGACTCTACGGACTCAAAGAAGCCCCGAGACTTTGGTACGACAAATTCAGTTCTGTAATGTTACATTTGAAATTCGCATCACTGAAATCTGACAGTTGCGTATACCGTCGAGGGAATATCTGGATAATACTATATGTTGATGACATTATACTTATGGGTCCTACAATGAATGATATAAAAAAAATCACAATCAGATTTGAGTCAGTATTTCGATGGGAAGAAATACTGACTCAAATCTGATTGTGCTTGGGAAATTAAGTTTATTTCTTGGGTTTTTTTTGTTCAGGAGGGAAGTAATACATATTTGACGCAAGAGGTATATCTTTTAAGAATTCTTAAGCGCTTTGGAATGCAGAATTGTCGAACAGTCTCAACTCTCTATAGCGGAGGGCGCAATCAATGACTTGGTACAGAATAGTGCAGACGCAGAAAAAGAAAAATACCAAGAATTGTTGAGTGCATGGTTGTCTATATCAACAAGAACACGGCCTGATATAAGTGCTGCGGTTACAATACTAAGCAGGTCCGCTACAAGACTTACAGTGTTACGTCATCAGATTCTAAACATAATCTTGAGTTACTTGAAGGGCACCTCAAAATACGGACTCAAGTTTACAAAAATTGAAAAAGGAGATTTATTGAACGTATTTTGCGATGCGGACTGGGCGGAGATCATTCTGACCGCCGCTCGACGACTGGAATTTTATTTCAGCGTGGAGAATCTTCAGTAAATTGGAGAACAATGAAGCAGAAATCAGTTGCATTGTCTTCTACAGAAGCAGAATTAATTCACTTTCCGAGGGAAATTAAACTGGTAGTCTGGATGAGACGCTTGCTGACAGAACTCGATTGCCCACAGGAAGGAAACACTACAATATTTGAGGATAATTAAGGTGCCATTCTCTGTGGAACAGAAGGTATACGTAAGGCAAAGCACGTATCTATCCGGTGCAACTATGTCAGAGAACATTCCAGTTCGGGGATAATCAAGGTGCAGTACTGCCAACGCATAATATGCGTGCAATTCTATATTGAAGAAGCCTCTCCCACGATTGAGATTTGAATATCAAAGGGGTGAAATCGGTGTGCGTAGCAGAGTACCTCAGTGATGATCTGAAGTAGGCGGTCAATTAGCAACAGGGGAGTTGGGTTGAGCACTTGTTCCGCACAGTGTGCAAATCTCGCGCATGATTCTGGCGCGTGTCAATGATACTAAGACTCGTGCAGTACTGAAGCTCTTTTCAGAGTTACACATACAAAAAAGATACTGCCCATAATACGGGCACGTGTCCAGGACATTGGACTTATATAGAAGAGAATCTTCCAAGAAGCTGTGCGCATATGCGTTTATGTTTGTCTCTTTTGCATTTTGATCAGGCTCGTGTGGCCACAATCTCTATTGCCAATAAGATATTACAATTTTGGATGAAAGATTTTCTTTAGAGTGGACGTGTATATCCACACACGTATGCCCTGATGCATTCGTGACGGATTATTCTGCAGTTGGATTCTTGAGTAAATTCTTTTTGCGTATTGTTGCAATCATGCTAGAGACAGGATAATTGCGTTAATCTAGTCACAACAAACTGTACTTATGGAACGGGTTGGACACACAAAATAGAAAGTGGCAAGGGAGAACTTCAAGTCACAAGACTCAAAAGCACCAGAATTGTACTGAGATATCAAGGATTGGAGGGGTGCGGCGTTGAGAACTTTCACAAAATGAGCAAAGCTAGACACTTGGGAATATCTGGGATCCAAAGCGTAAAGACATCATCGTGCACTAGAATTCCGGTGTGATATGGGTGCGGAGGTGGCTCTGGAGTGTAATCTAGATCAACCAGATTGCTCTCGAGATACTTTTCTTTTCTTCGTGTGAAAATCAGTAGATCTTCGTGTGGCATATCGGAACATAGTTTTCAAAGTCGAAAGACTCTAATTGGTGAATATTTCAAATCGACCAGAAGGGGTCAGACGGGGTGGTCTAGTTAATTTTCCCAATAAGAGCAATCGCATAAAAAGCGAAAGAAGGTTTCCCACTTGCATACCCAAGGAACGGAGATTCTCTAGGATATATACACTTTAAAAGAACCTGCTTGATGGCTGGCCTGAAGGTAGCATTTTAGGAAGCGTAGTTCCTTCTCCATTACTGTGTCGGTATACCCTTTTTGAGTCTATTGTGGTTGTCCGGAAAACCATGGGATAGATCGGATATATCTTGCGAGAGTAAAACACCCAAAAGTTCCCCCCTTTAAAGATGTAGCCTTGAGCGTCGCTTTAAACCCCTTCCAACAAACAACTGGTGTAATTCTGGACTAATATCGCCGCAAGACGAGCGAAAAATGCTTGCCGCGCATCCGCAATCGGAACAGCTGACCGTGGGACAATACTAGTCGCAACCTGGTTGGCAAATTCCAGAGCAATCGTGTGCCAGCCCTCCAACGTGGAAAGTGGAGGGCAATGAAGCGATACCCAGAACCTTTTGAACGTATCAAGTCGGCAAAGCGAGTGTTCTTGCCAAGGCGAGCATGGTTAAAGGGCTTGAGTGGGCATCGCGCCAGGTAGGGAGGCGGCTGCAGTTAAAGGATGGATGAAGGTTACGTCATAATAGCCTGCACTCCTGTTCTCTCTAAGGGGAAGGTTTGGTTGTTTTACTCTCGGAAGATATATCTGATCTATCCCATGGTTTTCTAGACTATCTCATTCAGCTCAAAAAGGTATACTAACACAGTAATTGGGAAGGAACTGCTTGAAACCCCTTTCTCTCCAAGCACCATGATGTCAGGGCGAACTACATGACCGCATTGTGGGGGTCAGCGACAGCGTGTCGGGCGGCTTTGGGGAAGTTTGCGACAAAAAACTGTGTTTACAAGTCATCTCGCCATTCGCGGGTGGATCCATAGCCATAGCACAGCGCGTGGTCACTGTATTGATCCGTGAGTGCCGTATATCCCCCTTGTGGCATTTTAAAGCTGGAGGAAACAGTGGTACCCGGCAATAGACCTGCAACCACGTCTTGTAATTGCGGTCCGAGATGTAGGTGCGCAGGCCTAGAGCCGGTTGGCATGAAAGCCAGTCCTTCCATCCATCCACTGAAAAAGGTCGAATATATCTTCCAAGAGTAAAACACCCAAACCTTTTCCACCTGACAACGAAGCTCAGAATGCCATAGTTCTCTCATGCCCCTTTGGCATGACGTCCTATCCCTATAGCTACTCTTTGAGGGTGGCACCCGGATGCCTATAGGGTGCTAACCTACGTTGCGCGGAAAGTAGCCGTTAGAGCGATAGAGACATATGGTAAGGTCCGTACGGTACTTACTCAGAGGCGCGCTTCAGCGGCAGTAGTGTCCAACGCAGCCTGTCTGATGGGAATCCTTGAGCCTGCTTTTTAGGGCAATTTTAGAGGTATTACTGGGCACCCTGTAGGATATTTCGGGCCACAACCGACTATATTTTTCCAATATTAAATCACCCCACATTTCCCCTGCATGGCGTCTGTTTTGCGCGTGCTGATAGGAACGGATTTTTTGTTGCCCTCATCTACAGACTCTTTGTTTACTGTACTACCTCCCCTTGTCCAAAATTGCTTATAGCTCCGGTCCTTCTCGTCCTCCCTGAGCCTTGCTTATCATTACCGCAGTCCTCTCCAAATTTGCTTCCATTTTATCTAGATATTTTAAACTGTATCTGCCCTTCTGAAGCGATCTCGAATCAAGTTTCTTTTTCCTTTTTGCTTACCTCCTCCAAATTCGTTTTTTTGAGAAAAAGGGGGCAAATGCACTACAAAATCCCTTGCAGATTTATTTGACCTATTCCTGATCTATAGAACCTGCCCCACGAGTCTGTTTAAACATCTTTCTTCCAAGTTTCAAACGTCCCCGATCATTTTACTCATCACCTCTCTCCCCCACACACACCAAAACACCCTCAATTGCCTCCATTCCCCAAAGCCTACCAAAATAAACTATCTATGTCCTTCGAAAGTCATATCCAAAAATCGCCATCCCTTTCCCCTAAACCCTATTCCACTACTCTCTTTCGGACCTACTGACCATGATGACTGCCTGCGCCGGCAAACCAAAAAGGATTTGATCAAATTCGTGCGTCTCCTTTTTATTGAGGATGACGTGGAGGAGGTAGGTAAGGGGCGGGAGTGGGACATCGAGGAGGAAGTTGGGGAGACCTTTGACGAGTAGATAGCCCCGAAATTGGTCTACGAGGTTAATATCGAGGAAGACGGGGGATAAGGAGGATGAGGAGGATGAAGAGGAAAGAGGAGGATGAAGAGGACGAGGACGAGTTGGGTCAGGGAACAGGGGCATGGAAAGTGTTTGACTGGTGGAACCTGGACTGGAGAGTATGAATCAAGTGGTGGCGACGCTGGAACTGGATAGAGATATCTTTAGTAGTTTAGATATCTCCCAGGAGGAAATAGAAGATGTGAGATGTTCGCAGATATTTATGGCGACTGCTTGGGCAGCATGGATATTTTGGAGGAGTTGTTTGGATCTGATTTAGAGAATGGGAAATAAGAGGATCAAATTAATTGTTAGTTTCTTAAGTATTTTTGCTTAGAGTATATTGTCCACACAAAGTATTTTTATGCATTTCCAGGTACCTTCTGCAGTTTTGTTCGGACTTTATAGGTAGCTAACAGTCTATATAAGCTGAGTTAAATGCTTTCTCATGGAGAAATCAAGCAAGTTGGGAGAAAACTTCAAGTCAAGTACCGGGTAGTAGGAATTCGAGAGTCAACTTCAGACCCGAGGAACATTTTTCTTACGCTGTTCGCAGAGCATCAGTGCTAGACCCTGCCCCTTCCATACTTGCTTGTAGCTCTCTCAACTCTCTTCCATATAAACTCCTTTTTGTTCGTTCAAATATACCACGGTACCACTTGTTTCGCTTGCAACACCTCCTTCTTGGGTAGGTGGTTCTGAGTATCTCTCTTCTCCGACAAATTACCCCTATCAGCGTCAAGGCCTTATCTTTAACTGGGCGAAGCGAGTTGCCCTTGCCCAAGTCGCTGCCTTGAGTCGGTAGCCGTGAACTGGACAACCTTCTCGTGTGCCACATGTGTCTTTCGCTCATCATGTACCCTAACTGCGGACTACAACGGGTGGCTCACTTGATTGGGTTGGTATGGATTGGTCTAAGGAAAAAGAACTCATCCACTACTACTACATCATCAGCAACGTGAAGTATAAACCTGTAAAGACACATCCATGCTATCCCCGTGCTCGTAATAACCTCATCCCGCGTGCCCATTTGACGCTGCCCATAGACGCCTTCGGAGTTGAATATATGGTCGAATTCCGTAGAAGATAAGGGAGGCTTATCACCGATTGGTGACGTGGGGAAGGGTTTCGGTAGACGCGGAGAGTTCACCGCAGATTTTCTAGTCTTGAGTATTGGAAGGGGTAGAGAGGACAACTGAAACAAAAGAGGGATGATCCTGATAAATTCCACCGAAAATAACCTACGGAACAGGGCACCACGGCTTGAGAAAACAGGCTCCTTCGCCTGTCATTAAGAACCTTGCAGACATATGCGACGGCGACAAGCTGCACCACTGATGGGCGACCTTGACAAAAACCATGCAGCGCCGCTTTACAGCGCCGTTCGGAAAGCAACGCCATCTTTGCGAGCCATTCCCGGTTCGTCCAACGTGCTCCGGGGGCGACAGGTGGCGGTACTGTCGACAAGGATATCGACGTGATCGGTGCAGCGAGTGCGCAGAAGTCGCGGCATTTCGATCTGTAGGGGAAACGGGCTAGATAGGAGGAAGTGGGCGCGCCCGCACGGGGCGGGTGCCGAAAGCGGCGAGGTGTTGATGAAGCTCTGCAGTAGTTCGGTTGAGAAAAAAGGGGGCAGTTCTGAGGTTAGACCAACGCAAGGGGTAGGGCGGGTTTACTTGAATGGGTTGGTATTCTTAACATTCCTGATAACAGCAAGGGGTTCATTTAGAGTGTACTGTGTTCACGGAGGCCAAAGAATTCGAAGACATGACCGCTGAGTTCACTCGCTTGCCCAGGACCTGCAGAAAGCTGCTCGTCACCCCGCCATCGAGCCGAGGGATGGCCTTCATCGTACAAGGCCGGACATCAGGGCAATGGGAAGCACTGGAGGTACGGGTTTCTTCGATGTCACTTTTGTCGCCACAAATGTCAAGGTTTTCTTAGCGATGGACAGTAAAAAAAAGATTCACAACGGAGGCTCAATAGAAATGATAAAGAATACATCGCGACGAAGAAATATCCAGAAAGACAGAGTTGTACGTATATTGCTGATTGGGCCTAGGCTCCATGATCTGCTAATTTTCTAATATGATAATGTGTAAATGTGGGGTTAATTTACTGTGGTAGATATGTGGGTTGGTATCCAGTAAATTTGTACCGAAGCGTAGATATCTTATCATTGTCAAGCCAATTGATAATTAACTGCCCGCTTAAAATTCTTATCTTAGGTTGTCGACACATGACAAAAGGGCATTTTACTGTGGAGTGTATCTCTGCTGCTTTGTAGACATTTTAGGGTATTCCATCTGATCGAGGTCATCTTCATGCTCCAGCTAGCTCTGTTGGGAACTTTGTTCTAAGAGTTGTTGCAAAAGTTCTCTGAAATATCACCAGAGCCAAGATCTGTTTCGAGAAACGGTAGTTCCGGGCTTTGGGACCGCCGAGCGTTGTCTAGCCGGGGTTCGAAAAAAGTATTTGCAGTCAGCCAACCACTGTCTGCACTTATCAACTGATCATTAGCTAGCCACTTAGAGTGCTTGATATTCCGGGCGTTGACACATTTCCGTCTGTGCTATCAACCTCGGGTAGCGCGATGGAAGTAGAGATACCCAATATGTCATTGACATTAGGAGCACCAGATAAAGCCCCGAAATCGTTTTCCTGATGCGAGACTGGGGCATGAGCGTCGCAGAATGCTGGGTCAGCAACTTGAGGTAACGAATCTTTGTTGCCGAGCGACTGATTGAAGTGTTCATCTTCAACAATAGGTGGTAGTTCAGGTAAAGTCGTTTGAACATTCTCCAAGCGAGGTTGACTGTGATGCTTGGAGCCTCGCAACATCTGAACTTGCCGCTCAATCTCGATGGCATGATCGCGCCACATGGCTGCCTCCGCCTCGGCTCTTTGAATTTCCGCACGAAGACAGCGCTTCCGTCTTTTTCTGCAAATCCCTGAGAAGACAGAGCTGAGCACGGCGAAGGACCGATTCGTATACTTGCGATGCCTGGCTCGACTTTCTATTATTATAAAGGCGCCTTCTGTATTTTTCGTCATTTGTCAAGCCTCTGCCCGAGAGCAGGGAGCAATTGGATTGGATTAGTCCATTGCGATATGCAGCAGATGTAATACTGGCATTCCGATCCAACTCCTGATCACGGAAACGCTTGTACTCCTCTCTTGCTTCTGTCGCCAATTTGATGCAGTCTTCTTCGGCTTGAGTAAGATTAGAAGGGTTCTCGGAATTCAATCCATGAATGCTGCAAAACTCGGCGGCGAATTCGGAGGCACTTGGATTTCGAGATCTTCTGGTTTGCGCTTGGAGAAAGATGGGTGAAGATGAGTCAAGGGTGGTTGGAGAAATGGCAGGTAGGACCTCTGGAAGATTCACGGGAACTACGACAGAGGATTGGACGAAAAGAGGAGGCTGAGGAACAGGTTCAAGAGGTGCTGGCTTGTTGTGATTGGGTAGGTTGGAATGTGGGAGGTCCGTGTAGCAGGCCTTTGTTGAACTTCATGGTTGGTAGGATGCATTGCTGGTGGTGAACGTGCGGTGAGAAATTCAATCCAAGCGTAAAACGTTGAGTGCTTGGATACAGGCGTGGTTCGGAGAGTTAAAGAGAATGATATCGGGACCCGAGGTAGATGAAGACGTATTTTGATGTGAAAGAACGTTTTCGCTACGAATTCGATTGGCGGGCGAACGTGGTCCAAATGAGAGGAATATCTTCTGTCAGTGTTAACTTGGGAAAAGGGGAAAGAAAACAAGACTAAAAGAAAAGAAGATGTGCTAGGAGGGATATTGTTCACGTGAAGAAACAATAGAGTGCAAGGCCGCTTGATTTTTTGAAAAGACAACGATTGTTGACGGGATGTAATTATGAATTGAGGTCAGGGGAAGATTAAGGCAAAGGCGGAGGATGGTTGAATGTGAGTGTGAGTACTTGTCCGTCTGTTGTTTTGTCGTGATTGGGTTCAGTAGAAAGGGGCAGGGAAAACGGGATGGAATGGGGGGTATATAAAGACATAGGATGACGGCGGTTGGCCGGCTTGTATCTGGATTATGTCGGGTGCGCGGGATAACTGTGATGGTGTTCGTGGAGGATGTGAGTAGCACCGAGGTTTGTTCACGCAGTGGCGTAGAACGTGTGGGAAGAAGTCGAGAGATAGTCATTTCAAGCATTTCGAGCACTTGTTCGGGCGCTCTGAATCAATTGAGATTGCAGAAAATCAGGTTAATTACAAAAATTTGCACTATTTTTCTGAGGAGACAATGTCATTTGTGCTGGCCGGCTTCCTGGAATTCAATTTCTGCTGGCGATTTGTCGAGCCGGTGAGGGGAAGGGATTGTGCGGTCCAATGCGATACAGCACAGAACATCTGCACTGCAGGCCTTCTGTTACTGCAATGACGTATAGTACCTCCCTCTCGTTACGCAATGCCTACCTCCAAAACTTCCCCAGTCTCCAGCCCTCCATAGTCTCGCGGTAAACACTCCTGTATTTCCCCTGTAATGGAATGTCTTTCAGGACCCGGCTACTGGTGCCGACGACTGTTTTGTTTAAATTTTTTTACAGTAATGTAAAATGTATTGTCCAATACGGTTAGGCAAGATCGGATTCGAACTGCCATATCGTACAATTTGACGGGATACCGGGGGCTAATGGGGGAATACCGAGGTATTAATTTACAGTACTGTTACAGATAAATTGGTTGATACGGTACCCAGTCAACTTGTATGTAGTGTAGTGGGTTAATAGGGTTAAATGGGGGAATTTCTGGTCTACATGGGGAAGTTTGGGCAGTTTTCCTGATGAAAGCAATACTGCAGAGCAGATGGGGCCTAAGTTGAGTAGCCGCGGAACTTTCCTTGAGAACGGATATTCTCTGGAACATACATACTTTACAGTACAGTACTTAAAAGTTGTGGCCAAGTGTCGCTAAAAACCCTTTCCAACAAACTGGCGTTAATCTGGACGAGTTCCGCCGCAAGACGAGCGAACAATGCTTGCTGCGCATCCACAATCGGGACAGCTGACCGTGCGGCAATGCCAGTCGCAACCCGTTGGCAAAGTCCAGAGCAGTCGTGTGCCAGCCCTCGCACGTGGAAACTGGAAGGGCAATGAAGCGATACAGAGAACCTTTGAACGTATCAAGTCGGTAAAGCGAGTGTTCTTGCCAAGGCGAGCACGGGTTGAGTGGGCATCACAACAGGGAGAGGGGAGGCGGTGCAGTGGATGACGGTTACTTGTATCTCCCGTTCTCTCCAAGGGGGAAAGTTGGGTGTTTTACTCTTGGAAGATATATCCGATCTATCCCATGGTTTTCCAGACAACCACAATCGACTCAAAAAAGGTATACCGACCAGTAATGGGGAAGGAACTAAGCTCCCTAAAATGCTACTTTCAGGCCAGCCATCAAGCAGGCCGCATTGGACATGACGGCTGCTGCAGCGTGCCTTTGCATCAAAACCCCCCGAACATTTCCGCACGTCTCCAGTGCCTCAAGCCAGGTTCCTTGGCACGTCATTTAGCACTGCACATGCATCCGGGTGCCAACCTCCAAGAGTAGAGATTGGCACAGGCACGAGCCAACCTCTGGTGGAGGTCGCGATAAAGGATTGATATCTTCTCTGCTTTGCATCTCCAAGCGCCTTGATGTCCGGGCGAACTGCACGGGCGCATTGTGGGGGCTCGATGACAGGGTGTCGGGCGGCTTTAGCGAGGTCTGCCGCAAACAACCGTGTTTACAAGTCATGTCGCCACCCGCGGGTGAATCCATAGCTACAGCACAACGCGTGGCCACCGTACTGATCCGTGAGTGCCGTGCATCCCCCTTGTGGCAGTTTGAAGCTGGAGGAAACAGTGGTACCCGGCAATTGAACTGCAACCACGTCTTGTAATTGCGGTCCGAGATGTAGGTGCGCGGGCCAAGAGCCGGTTGACATGAAAGCCAGTCCTTCGAACCATCCACTGATAACGCGGCTCGGAATGCTAAGGTCCTCTCATCGGCCTTTGGCATGGCGTCAAAGGCCTTTTCCTTAACTGGAAGTTCCTTCCCCATTACAGTGTCGGTATATACCCTTTTTGAGTCGATTATGGTTGTCTGGAAACCCATGGGATAGATCGGATATACCTTCCAAGAGTAAAACACCAAAACGTTACCCCTCTTAACTGGCTGAGCGAGTTCCACTTGCCCAAACCGCTGCATTGAGCCGATAGCCGTGAACTGAGCAATCTTCCTGGGTGCCACTTGTGTCTTCCATTCGTCGTGCGTCCGAACTGCGGATTTGTAAGATTAGAGAGCAGTGTTCGGTAGTAAAGGGAGAAGGGTAGAGCACAAGGCACGCGTAAGGGGTACCGATGAAATGAATGCAGGGATCGCACTGAGCTTAGCGGAGCGGAGCACGGTGGAAAATGTTGGCTTGCGGGGCCTAAAGGGCGCAATATGTAGTTGTAATTCCCGAAAAGATACCAAGGTGGACCGCTGATTGCGACGCGGGGGGATTCGGGTAATATATATTTGGAAAGAGGGAAGATTTGGGTGTTTTACTCTTGGAAGATGTACCCGATCTATCCGATAGTTTTCCAAGCAACCACAATCGACTCAAGGTATGCAGACACAGTAATGGATAAGGAACTACACTCCCTAAAAGGCTACCTTCAGGCCATATTTGGAAAGTAATACCATTCCTGAAGCAATAGCGCAGACGAGGCCTAATTTGAGTATCCATTGGTATATCTGTTGGGGTTTGAGTTTATTCGTGGTAGATCTTTACGAGTTGTACAATACGGAACAGAAGCGTGCGTGGGTACTCAAAAATAAAGTACGAATGCGGGCGACGGGTGGAAACCTGTCGCGCCTGCATCACCTAGAGACTAAACCCAAAACGGCTAACGAAGTCGCGAAGCTCCTGTTGAGGGGAGGAACCGCGACGAGAAGCAGCGAAGGAAGCAAGGCGGCGGAAGAAACCCTGGCCGTCGTCGCCCAAGATGCCATAGATATCAATCCCGACAGGGGAGAGGAGGATATCGTTTTGGTCGCAGTAAGTGCCGTAATGATGAGGTTTCTCGCGCTCTGTGAGTGTCGCGGCAACGCGTATGGTAACTGTACTTGGAGAGATGTGGCGACGCGCAGAGGGGTGCGCAAGCATAAAATCGGCGACGATATCAGTACTTTGAAGCCCATGGGAAGCGGGAATGTAAATATCCATTCATAACGCTAGGGACTCCGAATGCACAGACGAATTGGGAACATGGTAGAGTAGCGGATGCTCGACGTGGGCGACGATCCCAACTTCCTTACAGAAGCGGGCGAGGACAGATAGGGATAAATCTTCAGGATAAGAGATACTCAGAACCAATACTCCAAGAAGGAGGTGTTGTAATATTGACAAAGGTAATATGAACAGATGAATGAACAGATAGTTCAATGACCGATGTCCTTCTCTTGTTTATTATGTTCGAAGTTTAGTCGCCCATTCGTACCTTATCTTCTAGTCTCCTCTGTTTTCAACATCAAGATCAATCAACGCCGGCGGACGTGAATTGGGGTATTGTCAGTTGCACGCATGTGAAGTGCATGTGTCAGTTTCAAACAGGTGTCATACCAAAGGTAGATATGTAGCTTAGACTTATCACCCATGCGTTTTCCATCACACACACGTGTCACATCGTGTATGGCATTCCAAATGACTGCCACCGCCTACACGCGTCGATCCGCATGAGTGCCCTGAACAGTTAAGACGTCACCGGCTCGTTTATTAACTGTTGTCACAATATTTGGCCTAAATCGAAAGTAGCAAGAGGTGCCAGTGACCGTTTTGTCATCATGTTGCAAGCGACAAAAGTGATACTGTGGTATAGTATAGCGAGTAAAAAGAGATGAGTAAGAAAGGCAGTTGAGAGGGCTACAAGCTAGTCACAACTTCCTACTACTCTGGACTTGGCTTGAACTTGTCCGCCAACTTGCTTGTCCTTCACAAGAGGGAGCACTTTACTCAGCTTATATAGACTTTTGGGATAATCTTAAAGCCTCAAACAAACATACGAAGTACCAAAATATGCATCAAGTGGAATCATTTGAGCGGAAAAGACTAACAGCAGGTACTATCAGGGCAAATATCTACATTATTTGTTACAAGCTTAGTTATTAAATGTTCAGCACTCCAGGGTAGTTCAATATAGGGCTGTTTCTTGGAAGAACGAAAAGAGCAGCAAAAGCTTTTCTGGAATCCTCTTGTATGTCCCATTTATACTAATCTTTGTCGTCCTCGTCTTTCTCTCCGAAATCGTTAATCAAGTCGGACATGGGGAGAGAGATTTGGGTACTATAAATTGGGTTTGTAAAATGGGGTTGGTCCCTTTGACTTAATACAAGTGGGATATGGGGTGAAATGGGTATTTTTACTCAATTTACTGATGACACATGCTAATGGCGTAAATACAGGTTGGTCTAAAGAAATTTATCTTTCTTCCACCACTATTGCCTTTCCATCAACCACATTACCAGCACAGTGAATTCCAGACCATGCACAGTCAAATCCTTGGCTACCTCTGCGCACTTAATAACCTCATCCGCACGCCCACTTGACAGCCTACCACAGAAGCCTTCGGATTGAATATGATAGGGGTGGTTTGTATAGAGAATAGGGGCTGCTTATCTCGACTGGAGACGTGCGAGATGGTTTAGGTTGTATCGTATGGTTCGACGCAGGCTTTTTAGCGTTGTATACCAGTGGTGGGGAAGAAATGTGAAGTAAAGGGAAGAAGAGCCAGAAAAATTCCAAAAAATACTATGGTTGGTTTATGAGTGCTACAAAAGTTACGATATGAGTGATATGATCCTATTCACTCAAAACGTTCGGAATGATCTGCAATACAAATGACGGAGGGTGTCCACCAACTAGGGAGTATCTAAACAGCCAAGTCAATAAGCAGGCCACCAAGGCAGTTAGGGGCCACCATCAAGGCGGCGTGTCTTTAAAACATACTCTGTCTTTACCCCCTTTTATTACCATCGCTAGAAGAGTCTGACGGCGAAGTAAATTACTCCATCATTTCCCACCTTTGAAGAAAAGTCCTAGTCACCCTGGAAAATTGATCCAAGGTTCGGTTATTACAGTTATTAATCCCTCTATGTCTCCTCTCGTTCAAATTACCGCCGATAATGATCAATCAGATCTTAGATTTAGGGTACAACATTTATTGATGTGCTAAAATATACGAGGGAAATGTTTTTAGTGTTCTACTCTTGGGCGATATAATCCATCTGTCTTAAAGTCTTGCAGGCACTCGAAAGCTACTCAACAGTGCTGCACTGTGAAAATTGAAAAAAAACTTTACAAATATTGGAAAACTATTTATTTGGTTTAAAATAGCGAATACAGTTACTTCAAATTGTGGAACAAGTTTTTTCAGAGGCCAACAAATTTTTTTATTTTGAATCTTCGAAAGTAATTCCATCTATTTTTCACTGGACCATGTTTTATACTGTATTACACGAGAACCTCCAAGAGTGGATATACGGATAGACAAGAGCTTACCTGTTACCAAAATTGCGATAACATATTCATAACTTCTATGCTTCGCGGAGACGAACGCATTTAGCGATATAGGCGGACTAAAATGTGTGTAGTAATCGGGATGTTAGAAATCTTTTAATTTTTTATATCCGTAAGTGTTTGCCAGGAATGATACTCTATAACTATATACTTTTGCTCAATAGCCCAAAACTCTACAGTGCTTTGGCTAAAGTATCCACCTACAGGTTCTGAAACGGAAAAATACGGAAAACTAGGAATAAAGTCGACGTTTATTGACAGAGCAAAGTGAACCGATCTCACACAACCAATTTCATTACAGAAAATTTTGTTTTTATCGAGCTCTACCGTTGTTTAAACGAAAAAAGGTTTCCAATAAAAAGTGAGCGCTACAATTTCTCCTCATATGAAAAAAGGGTCCGATGGACACTGAACGGGGCACGGGGTGCCAATCTCAATTTTGAAACATATAAGTATCAATTCAGTTCTCTTACTGTCATTGGGAGCAGTGATGAAGAATATTAGAATTCTCTTTACCAAAATTTCCCTATAGTCATTCTCGTCCTAAAATTACACTTTTAGTCGTTTCATGGCAATGAATGTGTTTGTTTAACACTTATAAGTCGTCGAAAAGTCTATCTATGCAAAGTAAACTGCTTTTTCCTGGAGACAACAAGCAGATTGGGAGTCAAACTCGAACTAAAACCTTTGATTAGCTCTTAGGATACCGGAATTCCCCGTGATCTCCTCATCGAGGCTGTTTTTGGTAAAGATCTCTTTGCAGTAATTCTTTTCGTCGCGTTGACGATACCTCTGATTTTATAATCGATATCTGATGGGCTTTCAAGGATAACACTGAAATTATCGGAAGCCTCCAAATCCTTGGCTCTCGCTGCAGTCCAGCATGTAGCCTCAAATTCCTCAAACGCCCGCAAAGTGTGCCGCGGTGATCGCGGTGCGGATTTTCTCGCTTTTAAATGCTCTTGGACCGAATTTATGACAGTAAGAGCACAATCCAGGAGCATTTCTCTGTGAACGGAAGAAAATGATCTGTGATTATATAGAAAGTTACTTTCTTATGCTTGACGACAAGATAAAACGGGAAAGGTTCTCAGCGTGGCATCTACCTTATCCCCGATATTTGTTGAGCGATCAACCGGAAAAGACTAGGAGCCTTGCCGGTGGTACTTCCATAACTTGAGCCGAGAATCTAAAAAACGCAAATATATTGGCGTGAAGGTATTCATAGCCTGCAATAGACCGGAAAGATTTTTCGGTCCTCGAAGCGACAAAAACTGCTGCAGCTTTTCAAATCGACCTGAAAAACTTTCAAAGAGTCGGAATCTTGCGATATCATCGATAACAGCATTCTCTTACAATCACTTCTATTCTTTCTAAGAGTCCTTCATGTATTAAATCTCGAGTTCTACTATTTTTCTGTATGTATGATGTCCTAGAGTTCTTCTTGTTCTGCGAAATTTTCGAAACACATCACATTGGCAATAGCTTAGTTCTTGGCATTTTCGGTCAGCTCTCCCTGAAGTGCAAAGTAATTGTAATAGAACTCGAACACGAGGCTAAATAGGTGTCCGAGTAGGGATAATGCCTTATCCCTTCTGGAGTTCACGGCTACCACAGCATTTTCGTTAAAGATGAAGAAAATCTTCACATCGCTATTTCCGTCATAACCGATGGAATTTACTCCAGAGGAAGAGGTTCTCTATAAGAGTACCATGAAATTGTTAGAAAACAAAGAAATAGATTATTTGTGATTTTAAGAAGGAGGATGGGTACTGTAGTTTCGTGTGTACACGGTCTTTTCGCCACCAACGGTCAACACGACTTACGTGGCACTCGCGGGTGTGGCTGAACGTTCCAGAGTCACACGCCCAGAGGCCGACAATAAATGAAACTAACTAGAATACTTTAGAAAATAATAGAAAATAACTCTAGAGTGCAGCAGTTGATTAACTCGGAAACCGCCAAAAACGACATGCAAGTAGCAGAACGTGGGGATTTCCGCGACCCGCCTGGAACTACCAACAAGGGCTTCCTAATACGTGTATATTTTACTTAGGAGTGACGACATCAAGAGGATCTGAGACACTTGTCCACGGTACACAGAGACTTTACAAGAAGCATAGCAAATCGGCGAAAGTATTCACTGTTAACCGTTGACCTTCGAAACGGCTTCAACTTGGTCAGACAGTGCGTTTTTTTGAAGTAGGCCCAGCACATGTTCCTAGAGCTCTTACCTTCGGTCCAATACACGTACGCGGTAAGATAGGGTAATATGTGGTGTGGGGATTATGTGCTTTGGAGCGTGGTAGCCGTGCAGAACGGGGATCCGAAGGGTCCACTTCTATTCCCCCCTTTGCTGCTAAAGGCCCGCCCAGAAAATGTGGGCACCACCACAAGCAGGCCTGCTGTACTCATTCAGCTGTAGTACGTAGACGATGGTATGTAGTTGGCACCCATGAATCCCTTCGAACGACACTACAGTTCCTCTTCTTCCCGGAGACGCGCAGTTTGGGTTTTTATTTCCGCGTGGAAGAGTGTGCTGTCTAGTCACCAACCACCCTCCTCCACCTGTTTAGCATCCTGTCCCATGTGAGCTTCGCCAGGACTGTACCGATGGGACAGTCGTGCTCCGTGACCGCATCGGGTCGGAACGTTTCATGGAGCAAGATTTCTCAAAGTACGTCACTTCGTTACAGACTCTCCTCAAATAGCTGTTAGCATGGGAGGATACTCATTTGACACTCCACTTACTGCATATCTGCTTTGGTGTATGTCGTATCAACTAACTGTTACGTGTAGTTCCCCCTCATTCCACTCTTAAGGAAGCACCTGATTTCGACACCGCTGTTGAAAACATGCTGCAGGGGTTGATGGGCGGGGGTCGGGGCCGACACTTTTCGGGAATTACAATTTCTTACTGCGTACTTTGGGCCACGCGAGCCAACATTTGGCGTCGTTCTCCACTCCGCTAAGGTCACAGCTACGGCTGCCTTCCAATCCTCTGTATCTCTCACGCGTGTCCTGCGCTCTACCCTTCTCCCTGTGCTACCAAACACTGCTCTCCAATCTTACACATCTGCAGTTCGGACACGTGAAGAGTGGAAGGCACAAGTTGCACCGGAGAAGGTTGTCCAGTTCACGGCAATCGACTCAAAGGCGGCGGCTTGAGCACGAAGAATTCGCTTTTGCAGATAAGGAAAAGGCCATTTACGCCATGCCAAATGTATATGAGACAATTGTTGCATTCTGAGCCTCGTTGTCAGTGGATGGTTGCAAGGACTGACTTTCCGGCCAACTAGCTCCAGGCCAGGCACCTACATCTCGGAAGCCAATCAAAAGATGTAATTTTAGTTGTACGCCAAGGTACCTGATAGGGGTAAATCGTCAGAGTAGGAGATAATCAGAACCAACTACCCCAAGAACGAGGTGTTGCGAGCGACAAAAGTGCTACCGTGGTGTAGTTGAACGAATAAAAAGGAGCGTATATGGAAGAGAGTTGAGAGGGCTACAAGCAAGTATGGAAGGGGCAGGGTCTACCACTGATGCTCTGCGAACAGCTTAGGAAAAATTTTTCTTGGGTCTGAAGTTGACTCTCAACTTCCTACTACTTGGAGCTTGACCTGAATTTGTCTGCCAACTTGCTTGACCTCCCCTAGAGGAAGCATCTTACTCGGTTTATAAGACTTTTTGAGTAACCCTAAAGTCTCAAAAAAATACTAAGAACCATAAAATGCATTCACGGGAATCGTGTGAACCATAGAGACTATTAGAAGATATTTCCTCAAGGGAAATATCTAGGTGCCATACCCATGAAATCCACCATCGGCCAGGGGTGGGAATTGATGTGGCCATTATATAGACCATTCAGAGTCACTCGTAGTATCACCCACAACCTGCAACTGTACTGACATCTACTATGACAGAGTGTCCTAAAATAAAAAAATCAACCGATGAATTTGCCACACTCACCCAAATTAAAAATATCTTGCAAATTCAAAAACTGTAAAAATATCTTCCCAATTCCGACACTGTATACAATTAAGGTCCTCATCTAGATTTGTTTCGTGTGCGAATTTGCGCACATCTGTACCATTGTTTCCTTCCGCTTTAAGATGCCACAAGTGGGGATGCACGGAACTCATGGATCAGTATGGTGACTAAGCGCTGTGGTGTGCCTTTGGATCAACCCGCAGATGGCGGCACGACTGGCTATCACGGTTGTTTGTCGCAGACCTCTCCAAAGCCGCTCGACGTCTTTTCCTCAAACCCCACAGCCCGACCATGCAATTCGCCTGGAGAGAGGCAAACGCAAGCCGCAGCAGCCATCATGCCCAATGCGACCTGTTTGATAGATGGCCTGAAGATAGCATTATAGGGGCCCAGTGCCTTCCCAATTACGTTGAAAATTGACCAAATATTTTAATCTCTATCCCGGTGTTCTACGGTGATGCTGAATGGGAAGAAAATGTGGGTTGATTTAATATTTGAAAAATATGGTCGGTTGTCCTGGAAAATCCTAAAGGTCGCCCAGTAATACCTCTAAATTCGGCTCAAGCCCTATAAGTATAAGTAGTCCTAGGTTGTTGGAAATATTTTTACATGCTCGAGCCATCGAAACATTCCCTCGATCAGCTATCATTAAATTTGGTTTTCTATTCATTATTCATTCTAAGTCCAATTGTGGCATTTATTTATTTATTAAAGTTGGAACTATTTATTTTTGGATCTACCTGTCCCAATTATTTTGTACATTACTGTGTCCGTATACCCTTTTTGAGTCGATTGTGGTTGTTTTGAAACCATAGGATAGATCGGATATATCGTCCAAGAGTTAAACACCCAAAGCTTTCCCCTCTCTTGGAGAGAACAGGGGCACGCCCTATTATGATGAAACCGTCTTACATCCGTCGACGCCGTCCGCTTCCCCTTCCAGGCTCGATACCCATCCGAGCCCCTTAAACATGTTAAACTTGGCGAGAACACTCGCCTTTCCACTTTGATACGTTGAAAGGATACTGTGCATAGCTCCATTTCCATTTCACTCTCTACGCTGGCTGTCTATTACCCAATGGATCGATAATCTGGGGTTGCAATTGGCAGTGCCGCACCGACAGCCGTTCCGATTGTTGATGGGCAGCAAGCATGGTTCGCTCACCACGCGACAAGACTCGCCCAGAATGATGCTACATGTTTCTTGGAAGGGTTTTTGGGCGACACTCATGGCCATAACTTGAAAGCGTGTACATTCTAGAGAACCTCCGTTCCAAGGGTATGTAATGGAAAAAGTTAAGGTGTTTTAATGATTGAAAAATAAGTTAGCCTACGGTTCAAAGCGTATCAAATATTTGGAAAAAAGGTCAGCATGAGGGACCCAAGAAACGAAGTTCATCTGGGTCAAAATGGCAAGAAAGCCGATGCGAGACTCGCTGTCAGGCTGCCCAGGATAGACATGTATGTAAGTGATTACAAACAATAGGGGGCTAATTTACTGTGGTAGATATGTGGGTTAGTATCCAGTAAATTTGTACTTGAGCGTAGATATCATATTATTACAAACATGAGGCATATTGTGAGATTGTGCTATCCGGAAAGTTAGATAAACCACCCCAGTTAGCCCAAACGTGGTTTCGTTTCTCCAACTGCCCCCTCTCATCACTCAACCCAACTACTCGCAGATCTTCTTCGACATTTCGTCGAATTTGGCGCCCGCGTCGTCCGACATATCTTTGGATGCAAGCACGGCCAAGTGATCGCTCGCCCACCCGACGGAATGTCGCATTCCTTGCGTATAGCCTATTTTCCATACATATGGACATACAGCGACTGCTGTTCCCTCGCTGCACCGATCTTTTCGATATCTTTGTCGGTATTATCGCTATCTTTCGCCCCGTTACTCGTTGCTTGAACTCTGAATGCAAATATTGAAGTTAGTTTTCGGTATAAGGAATTCTTAGAAGCAACTAGTCCATTAGGAGTTGTTGCAAGCGACGAAAGTTCTGCCGTGGTATAGTTGAGCAAACTAGAAGAAATTGGTAAGAGGGGCAGTTGAGAGAGCTACAAGCAAGTATAGAAGGGGAAAGTTCTTCAGCTTATGCTCTGTGACCAGTGTACAAAAATGTTTCTTTGCCCTTAAGTTGACTCTCAACTTCCTAACTACTTGGGATTTGACTTGAAGTTGTTTATCACCTTGCTTAACCTCTTCGAGAGAAAGAAGTTCACTCAGCATGCAGGGACCTTTCAGTTAACCATAAAGTCCCGAATAAACGTAAAAAGTAACATAAAATTCATTAGAGGGAATCTTCTGGAGGAGAGAGACTATTAGAAGATATTTCTTTCGAGGTACAAATCTAGGTGACATACCCATGCCCACCACCATTGACGAAGGTGGGAATGATGTTGCCATTATATAGACTTTTGAAAACATTCCTAGTATCACCCAGCTGCCCTCATGCACCACCGCAAGATCCAGGTCCTACAGCAAAAGCTGTCAAGGCGCCTGGTCCCCCCCTTTTGCCCTCCTGCGACCCAGGTTTCGATCCAGTCTCTGGTTTTCGACTCCCTCGGTGCCCCTTCTCCGGATACTGCATTATTTATAGAAGAGCTTGTGCACGTGTAGTCACGAAATGTCACACCTCGGACACTACAATTCGCAACTATATCTACCAGCGTAATTTGTTGCACTTTGTGGTCTTGGTGGCTATGGCCATCATATCGCGGGCCCACTGCACGTGCCCGATGTATTCCATCCAGTTAGCTCTTAACTGAATATTCAGTCAGTCGATGTACACTCAAGATAAGCAAAGAGTAAAGATTCATAAAAATAAAAGAACTTAGACATGAACTGACCCCTATTAAGCACAGCGTACCATAAATAAAAATAAACCCATGAATTTACCACACTCATCCAAATTAAAATATACTTCAAATTCAGATACTGTAAATACTTCTTGCAAATTCAGATAATAGTGAGCTTACGCAAAAACAGAATTCTGAAATGTCTTCAGAAAGAGGTAGTATGATAAATTTCTGAAAGGTATTTCAGAAATTATTTTCTGGAATTTGAAAACGTGTTTACTCATGGACAAATGGGAAAAAGTAAATTCCATTATTACCTCTTTAGAGCCTAGGAGTATTACGAGCGACCTCCAACATCGCATCCGACATGGTGAAAGCCAAGCAGAAGGATTTCTCAAGGACGCTCTGTCAACAAAGAGCAAGCAAATGGTCTACATCTTTTGCAACCATTGCTAGGCGTCGTCAAGAAGTGCCCCAGTCCGCTTTCAATTCCTCCATAACATTGAAAAATGACATGTAATGCGGTCATGTATCGTCGGGATTTATCTCAAGTCATCAACAGAAGTAACCGCATCAGCAGTGCCCAATTTGAATTCAACTTTAGTCGCTTTAGCGAGGGTGAGTGTCTGGCCCTTTTTCGCTTTAGGAAATGCGATATGAAGAAAGTTGTTGACGTCGTGGATTGACCAATTGAGCAATTGCTTACAAGCAGAAAACCGTTAAGCAGTCAATCCTTTGCTGGTTACCTGCATCATACTTCGAAGAATCGCTACCCTGGTAGCTGGATGGATATGGAACTCATATTTTGGGAAGGAATCGAGCATTTGATTGATAAAAGGGGATGTCTATTGAATAACGGACTTAGCAAGGATTTTATGGAAACCCGATCGTTTACATATGCACAAGCTATCTACTAAAAGACGAATTGAATGCCTAACTGTGTCGGTTTTAGAGATGGAACGGTCATTGGGATTGCGAGACCGACGGGGCAGATGGAACAGATGGTAACCTACAATGGACAAAAGAGGAAGCACAGTCTCATGTATCAGGTTTTCAGTGTACCGGATAAATTACTCCTGCATGCGTATGGACCAATTGAAAGTCGCAAGCACGACTGGACTCTGTATGTAAGGAGCGGATTGATGGAGCTCTTACTGGAGACGTTAAAAATCGGGGAGAGGGCGCATTGCTTGTACGGAGATCCTGGATAGAGTCGGAGGTCGATTCTGGAGGTTACGTATGAGCGAAGCAGCCTCCAATCGTTTCAGAGGGCGTTCTATATAGGGATGTCCGAGGAACATGCTTCTGTAGAGTGGTTCTTCATTAAACTCAAGCTGTTCTTCACCACGATGTTTTCAAGCGAAGGCTGAAGACTTTAGAGTCACCTGTAGTTGTGCTATACGATGCGTCTATGATTCTCGCGAACATCCGCAGCTGCATCCATCCCGACCAGATATCGAGCTTCTTTAATTGCTCCGCAACGTTACAGGAGTACCTATCTTTAGTAGAGTAGAAAATTATAAGAGTAACTCGCTCCTCTTGTGTCGCGCGTAGCGCACGTAGCACGACACACGAGGAGCGAGGACAAAGTCCGCGAATGCGATATTTAACGCGGACTTTGTCCGCAGCCCCGCAGGGGGTCCGCGCGAGCGGAAGTTCTGCAGGTTTTTATGCAGGTCCTGTAGTATTATTACTTCTCAGGGAAGCACAGGCACGCAAAAACGCCTTTAAAACTAGCTAACGGACCCTCTACTTTCGCTGAAAAGTGTCTAACATAAGTTTAAATTTCTCCAACTATAGCTTCTGCTGCGCTTCGCGTTCAGCTCGGCACTCCTTACGCTCTAACTCTCGCTCTTCGCGCTGCATCTCCAAACGCTCCTTTTCAAAAGCCGAACTGTCGCGGTCCACCGCCACCTGTGCCAAGACCGCATCGCGTAAAGACATAGCAAATCGTCCAAGCTTCCCAGCCGAATCGTGCCCCTCATTCCCCCATTTCTTTCCCGCATCACACGTCGCCCTTCAGCACTTCGTTCCTCGCCCTCACTTCTCACATTGCCGTCATCTCTCCCGTCGCTGCCGCCATTCGTTCACTTCGTTGCGCTTCTAATGATATCCCGCCAAACTCCCTCCTTTCCATCATCCAGCGCCTTCGCCACGTCAAATTTCGCTGTCTTCTTCGCTTCCAAGTCATCTCAAGCCTCCCCCATCGTCATCAGCAGCTCATCAGTTTTATAAACCTCCCTCCCCTCCAACCCCCAATGCGCTGATCCCTTCGGTCCTTCTTATCAAAGAACTCCTGAAGGCGCTTGTACCGATCCTGCACACTTTTTCACGTTACGCGCTGGTTTAATGACGGATTGTCATTCATACGCGTCGCTGCCGCCTGTAATCGCGTCCGCATCTCCCCAATGGACGCTATATGCGCTTTGGAGGCCGATTTCCCGCACAGTAATGAGATCCTCACAAGATGTAAAACAGAAGTGGCGGCCTTTCTTCTCCCAAATATCGCTGGCGATGATAGAAGGTGCGGGCGTGGTTGGACGAGGGTTTTTGTTGTGAGGTCTGTAACAGGGGAGACGAAGGGAGAAGGGGGGAAGGAGAAGGAGAAGTGGAAGGAACATGCGCAGTGTTGACGATGTTGACCTTGCCATGATGACGGGATGGTTGCTCGATGAACTGGAGCGAAGACTCCTGCGCCATGTTTATTCTTCACAACCATTTCTCACGGGTCTTCACTAACTGGTCACATTTCAGCAATATACCTCACGACTTCATTCCAGAATTCTACAATTGAATTACAGACTGTAATTATATTACTGAAATTTGGCAGTTTTATTTCTGAATTCTTTGTGCGTAAGCTCTCGAATGCCCATCTTCTAAATTTTTTTCCTGTGCAAGTTTAGTGCATATCAAATGCAGTGCAACGATTGCGTTGCGCTCCGAACGGCATCGTAAAGCGGCACTGTATGGTTTTCGTCAAGGTTGCCGGTCAGTGGTGCAGCTTGTCGCCGTGGCATTCGTCTGAAGGGTTCTTCATGGCAAGCGAAGAAGCCTGTTTTTGAAGCCCTGTTCTGCGGGGTATTTTGGTGGAATCTTTCTTGCTCTTCTCTCTGTTGTTTCAGTTGTCCTCCCCACTCCTTCCAGTACCCAAGGCTGACAAGTATGCCGTTAATTCTCCATGTCTACCGATATCCCCTCACACGTCACTAATCGGTGATTAGCAGTCCCTATCTTCTATGAAGCCACCCCTATTATATTCAACCCCAAAGGCGTCTATGGGCAGGCATCAAATGGGCGCGCGGGTGAGGTTATTACGAAAACGGATATAGCCATGGATTTGTCTGTACAAGTTCTACACTTCTCCTCACCTAAAAACCATGGCATATATCGGATATATCTTTCAAGAGTGAAACACCCAAACCTTTTCCCTTACCTCAAAAGCCGGGGAAGAAATTGCCCGGAAACACTCAGTGTACATGGCGATCATCTCATGCACTGTGTAATACAAAAAATGGTCCTCCCTTCACGTTATACAGGAAATGGTCCTCCCTTCACGTAATACAGGAAATGGTCCTCCCCTCGTGTAATCCAGCAACCTACAACGATCCTGCCCCTAACTTCTCCAACCGTCATTTCCAAATTTACTTCCATTTTATCTAGATATTTTTATACTGTATTTAGCCCTCTGAATCGACCCCGAATCAAGTCCCTTTTCCCTTTTAGCTTACCTCCTCCTCCAAATTCGCCTTTTTTTGAGAAGAAGGGCGCAAATGCACTATTGCAAAATCCCTTGCAGATTTATTTTACCTATTCCTAATCTATAGAACCTGCCCCGGGAGCCTATTTAAACCCCTTTATTCTAAGTTCCAAATGCCCCCGATCATTTTACTCATCACCCCTCTCCCCCCACACACCCAAAACACCCTACATTGCCTCCTGTTCCCCAACGTCTATCACAATGAGCAACCTTCGCCCCTCTGTCCCTATTTCCAAAAACCGCCCTTCCCGTTCCATCAATGGCCTTCGTCTCGCCGCCTACGGGCCAACCGATGCCGACGACTACATCCGGCGGCAAACAAAGAAGCAAATCATCGAGTTCGTGCGCCGCCTCTTCGTAGAAGAAGAAGCGAGGGAGGTAAGTCCGGGAGAGGCTGAGAAGGTCGAGGAGGAGAGCGGGGAGTCCTTCGAGGAATGGTTAGCCCCTGAGCTAGTGTACGAGGCTCAGGAAGATGAGGAGGAGGAGGATGAGAAGGATGAGGGGAGGAAGAAGGATGAGGAGGAGGAAGAAGAGGATGAGGAGGATGAGGAGGAGAAGAGGATGAGGAGGAAGAGGAAGAGGATGAGGAGGAGGAGATGAGGGAACAGGGGGCATGGAAAGTGTTGGACTGGTGGGGCCTGGAATAGAGAGTATGGATCAAGTTGTGCCCACGATGGAACCGGATGGAGATATCTTTAGTAGTCTAGATATCTCCCAGGGGGAAATAGAGAGTTGTGAGCCATTCGCAGATATTTGTGGGGACTGCTTGGACAGCATGGATATTTTAGAGGAGTTGTTTGGATCTGATTTAGAGAATGGGAAATAAGAGGACAAATTAATTGTTAGTTTCTTAAGTATCTTTTGCTTAGAGTATATTGTCCACACAAAGTATTTTTATGCATTTCTTGGTATCTTCTGTAGTTTTGTTCGGACTTTAGGGGTAGCCAAAAGTCTATATAAGCTGAGTAAACTGCTTCCTCATGGAGAGGTCAAGCAAGTTGGCAGACAACTTCAAGCCAAGTCCCGAGTAGTAGGAAGTTGAGAGTCAACTTCAGACCCAAGAAAACTTTTTCTTACGCTAGTCGCAGAGCGTCGGTGGTAGACCCTGCCCCTTTTATACTTGCTTGTAGCTTCCTCAACTCTCTTCTATATACACTCCCTTTTATTCGTTCAACAATACCACGGCAGCACTTTTGTCGCTCGCAACACCTCCTTCTCAGGGTAATTGGTTCTGAGGATCTCCTCCCACGCCGATTTACCCCTATCACACTGCTTGCATGGAGCCCACAGGATCAAGCGACATGATTGCCAAGCAGCCCTTCTCGCAAAAGATCTTGCAAGAGCTTCTCGTCATCCTTTCGTAGAGCCACGCCATGGTCTCCACACGAGACCTGACATCCAAGCAATGGGAAGTAGCAGAGGGAGCGACTTTTTTGATACTACCTTTGTGAATCCCCTCTCTCCCTCCAACAAGAGAGTGAAGGCCTTTAACCCGATGTCCCCTCTGAATGCGGCGCGAAATGCAAAGGCACGCTGCAGCAGCCGTCATATCCAATGCGGCCTGCTTGATGGCTGACCTGAAGGTAGGCTTTTAGGGAGCGCGCTTCCTTCCCCATTACTTTGTCTGCATAACTTTTTGAGTCGATTGTGGTTGTCTGAAAAACTATGGGGTAGATCAGATGATATATATTCCAAGAGTAAAACACCCAAACCTTTCCCCCTAACTGGTGATGTAGTAGTGGTGGTAGATCTTTATTTGTCATACAATGTCGCACAGAGGCGTGCGGAGGGTATTTATAAATTAACTACGGATGCGGGCGGCGGGTAGAAACTTGTCGCGCCTGCATTATTTGGAGACTAAATGCAAAACGGGTAACGAAGTCGCGGAGCTCCTGATGAGGGGAGGAACCGCGACGAGAAGCAGCGAAGGAAGCAAGGCGGCGGAAAAAAGCCTTACCGTCGTCGCCCAAGGCGCCATAGATATCAATCCCGACGGGGAGAGGAGGATATCGTTTCGGTTGCAGTAAGTGCCGTAATGACGATGTTTCTCGCGCTCTGCGAGTGTCGCGGCGGCGCCGGCAGTAACCGTACTTGGCGAAATGTGGCGGCGTGCGGAGGGTGGGCAACAGTAACGTCGACGGCTATATCGGTACTGTGAAGCCCGTATGCAGCGGGTATGTAGATATCCATTCGTAGCACGGGGACTCCGAATGCCCAGATGAGTCGGGAACCTGGTGGAGGAGCGGATGTTCGACGAGGGCGACGATCCCAACTTCCTTGCAGTAGCGGGCAAGAACGTTGCGGAGGATGTGGTGACGACGAGTCATCCCGTCTTCGTATTTGCAGGTCAACGCGTGTTGACCACTTGGATCTAAGACGGGTGCGATGTCGGCCGAGCGGCGGGAGCAGACCGGACAGCGAGTAGATCCAGGGAATAGCGCGATGCCGAGACGTAGAGCCAGAGCGACTTTCCAGGCGGAAGAGGACATGTACGTACCGCGCAGTAGTGGCGCATGGGTTCTTTTCCATAGACCAAAACCCGTACCAAACCAATTAAGTAACCTATCCTATTTAACCCAAACATTCACCCCTGCAACTGAGGTAGTGTTTTTGTACTTTAATGTTAATTATTTGCAGGCATTGGTGGCTTTTTGAAGAGGGGGAGGCATATGCATGGATTAAGATCGAACAGGGGGAATAATCACAGAAGGTGGCGTGAAGTGAGACCAAACTCGACAGGACTTGAAGTAGAGAAAAGGGTGATATGCTTATTGTGAGAGCTCAGAGGGCTGATAACCGGATGAATTTTGAAGTTACGCGTCTGTACGTTCATTACATCTACCGTCGGATCGTTATTGGTAATGACGTTAAGAGTTATACGCGATGCATCGCAATCTGTTAGCGTGAACAGGTGGCAGCTGATTAGATAGCATGCTATCAAGAAAGAGAACGAGGGAGACTAAATTCATCGCGGTCTGGTTGTCAGGAGGGCAACGGCAAGCTTGACCGAATCCGGCATGACCATGTCGCGAATAAAGGTTAAACCAGCAGCAATAGGGTAATATGGAGTAGGATAAAAACTTGACGGAGATTAGGAACATAGAGCAGCATTTTATTAGCTCGACAGATCGCAAGCTCGTAGGACCCGAACTTCTAGTCCACTGGCGGAAACCAATCGACGTCTTCCATTTTGTGCACGTGATTTTGGTTTATTGATTTGTTGTGCAAATCGGTCTGATTACAGTCCAGTACAGTATACAGTACAGTACTGTAGTTTTTTTCAAATGAAATCCATTTCTTGTCATTTGGAAAACCAGTGCAACGCTTTTGTTTCAACGTGTGAGAATTGGCAAATTCTAGCCAATACTGTACTGTACGAGCCAATTCTCACGCGTTGAAAGAAGGGGAACATCCAACCACTGACCATGTCTTTCAGATATTAAACCACCCCAAATCTTTCAAAAGCAATTCAAAGCGCACATTGAACGAAATCTTATCAGATCGGCGCACGTTTTTTTTGTTTAATGCATATGTCCCATTTTGCATTTGAACTCCCTTCAGCTAGGCCACCTCCTGTAATTGGGCGAACTCGTAATGGACCAGAGGCACGACTGTGCAAGCTTCATGAATGCGCAGCGCAGCCAGTGCATCACATGTATTCCTGCCCTTGCCAATACAAACAGGCATGGTTCGGTACCGCCAGTCCACTATGTTGTATTTTGAGCGTCCATGGCAGTCGCTACATTTAATGGGAAGTTAAAATGCGAAGTTCACATCGAGGAGTCGGTACTACTCCCTGAGCTAGCTGAGAAGTGGAATAACAAAACCTTATTGCAGACATTTGCAGCATGCGCCCACCTCTAAACATACTGCGAAAATGTCCCATTTTAATTGAAGCAGCCTCTGCAACAAAAAGCCTACGTAGGCAAGCACTGATAGCTTTAAATTGATTGGTCAGGATCATTTATTCCTGCAGAGAACAACAGCAGGAGTCAGAAGGTGCAATAATATAACTTTTAACCATGCGGTGGAGCATCCCTTTCTCGATCGTTACAACGCGAGTCTGAGACTCTATCCATTACAAAACTCGCAGCAAACCAAACATTATTTTTCCACATTTACCCATTATCCTGAGCATGTCTAGCATACACCGGGGGATAGCCGAACCATACTTTTCAAAAATTAAAGAACCAATTTTTTTTCCACCATTGCCAGTCGCCTGCGTCTATTGACAATAAGGCAGTGAAGTTGTTTTCTTTTTGTCAATGTTGCGAGATGTTTTCTGTAATGATATATCATTATAAACCATATTTCTAGCAGGCAATCAAGAATCATCTATTCGAAAATGATCGATCTCATGAAACAGTTCAGAATCATTCGCACTCGTGATTACCACCAATATGCTGTACATGCGTTACTATTCTCACATTTTTTGGATTCTTCCCAAACAAGGTGTATTCGCATTAAATATACTGTACAGCGCTGAGGAGGAAACTATGCCTCCAAACTTGCAAGTTTCACACGTTGGCGTACCACTAATGAAATAGAGGATATTTCTGTTCTGGCGCTTTCTGATCTCTAATGCCATTTCATTTGCTTTCATGACAGCATTTTACTCTTCACGAAGTTTCAAAATTATTGCAAAGCTAGCGAAATGAGCCAACAGGTAGCCAAACACAACTAGCAAATACGGTATTACCGAAGGAATACTTTCGTAATTTTAACACATTGACTTTCTGGTTGAGTCTTTGCTATTCTTATATTAAACGCTTGTTGCAATCACCATCAAATCAATATTTGCGTTCCCTTTTCGACAAAAGCCTTCGAAGTTTTCATGATTTTGAAATGTGGTCCTTGTGGCTTTAGTTTTCTCACACATCCGTGATCACAGGTATCCTCCAAATGGGGTGGGGCCGCTTCTCTGACAGAATGTGGAAAACATGCGCACTATAGTGACGTCTGTCGTCTTCACGACATCCTCCTCCTCCTTGTCGGCATTAAAGTCTACTGGACTGTAGGCGACGAGCGCTCCAAGGTTCTCCGCAGTCTTGCCACTCGTGACGCATTATGTCGTAACACCACCCCAACCAGGAGATCCACCACTTCCCTACGCGCTTTTCTTTTTTCTTGCAAGGAATGCAATCCAGTCAGATTCTTACACGCTGTCCTCTCTAAGTAGCTTGCATTCTATTCACGCCCTCTGCACACGAGTACTTGTAAATCATTGAAGATATTCCCCCTCAAAGTGCGTTCTTAGTCGAAGTAATCTTACGATGCTGCATTTGATAAAATTTATTCCTAAAATTGCTCATCATGCTCAACATATTGCATTGCAAGGTTGTAACAGCGACAGGTTTCTTGCTCCAAGAATTCAGCAATTATTTGCTCGCCCAGATTGAGCCAACTGTCTCAAGAATACTGAGAAGAGTATTTCAAGTGGCTCTTACATCGCAAGGAGGGGCCAAATCCAGCGAACACACCAGTAATCAATCTAAACCCATTTACTTTCCTACCACCATCTCGAAGGAGGACGTTGCTCATCACCGATACCGAAATGGAATTTCTCAGAACTTTCATCACCATTGCCCTTCTGACGACATCCTGTCTGGCCGCTAGCATCCCTGCAGGGCAAAGATTGACATTATCCCATGTCATGAAGAAAGCCTCGGGGTTCCGTGCGTCGAACGGCAACCGAGGAAGCTTGTCAGGATTGAGCATGAATCCCTAGCTGTTCCCGTGGTACATCAGGCGGAGGACGTACACTTTGCCCTGAAGAGAAGCTCATCCGGGTTTTCGAGAGTGACTGGCGTCGGTGTGAGGGTGCAACGTGGCATTGCAGCAGATCTAAGCTACAGTATCACTGTTAATGCAATTACATCTGAGAGGATCTCTTCTTTAACTGAATCCCTTGTTTCAAGTCTCAACGTAACCGAGTTGGGCATTCTCAACAGGTTATTGGCTGACTACAACAACGGTCTCTCTGTCCCCATCTTGCAGCTGCTTGGTATCAACCTCGGAGGTACCACAAGCCTAGAAAGTCAGACCAGGGCCTCTATGTTCATCGACAGATATAATCAGCTATCAGAAACTGTTGAGGAGATCCTTGAGAGCACAGAAGAAGCGACAGTGGCTGTTGTTGGTAACTTGACGGCGTTCGGCCTTTCGATGGTTCCCGTGGAAGGTTTCGTTTTTGTTCGAACCGCAAGAATGTTTTTCAATGATGGCACCTCTAGTTTGGTCATAACATCTGATCCTAACGAGACGGAAGCAGCAACACTCTCGGCCAGATTCTTCCCTCTCAAGACAAAAACCTATACACTGGCCCTGTCGATGGTATTCCTGCCTCTCTTGTTAGGTAGATAGAAGAATTCATCCCCATATTTGTGGGACGCAACAGAATCCTTTGGATGAAACTCGTTCTACGTACAGATTAAAATCTTAATAGCGATGTATCTGAGAATTAGGCTCAGGTAAACCTTTGATCTAATTGAAGCAAAACGTTTCTTAGCTGAAACCACGGCTACGAATTCGCAAGAGATCGGAACATAAAATTTGCAACATTGATTCTGGCTTTCAAGCAGTGAGTTGAGAATTTGTTGTTCATGTGGTCCTTGTTTATCATTTACTATCCATATTTCAATTTAATTTAGGAAAGGGGAATGATGGCGTAATTTACGTCGTCGTCTGAAATTTCTACCGAGGGGAATCTAAACGGAGTTTGGAGAGAAGGAAAGGAGAAAACAGAAACGAGTCTGCGCCTCCGTGATCCTATGACTACATCAGCGGGTCAAGGCAGGCGAGGAGTTATGCCGCATTAGAGAGTACAGCTTGCGCTGCGTGTCTATGCATGAGGTCAAACGCAGCATGCCTTACGGCTGGCTTCACATCAGACCTGTGAGGTAGTACCTCATGACTCGGCCTCATTTCTAGACTCTCCAATTCACAGACCTGTCCCCCCTAGTCTTCGGAAAATAGCCGCCCAGCATCCCTAATCAGTAAAGCACCCCAATTTCTACCCCCTATGCATGAGGACCATTTTGGATCTCGAGAAGCTCTCCATTGCCCTCGTGGTCACATTTGGTGCCAGTTCCGCGACGAACGCGTATGCCTCTGGGTGCCATCCTCCCAGAAAATATATCGGGATTGGCACTAGCCTCTCGCTCCTCTCAGCAGAAAGTATTCAAGAAAGCCATGAGTGGGGAATCTTAACAAAATTCCATTTGTATTTACATGATTGAATCAAAATGAACGAGAGAATTCCTATTCGTCAGTTTACCGCAGAATGATCTTCTATTTGTGGGAACATCCGCGAGCCCGAGTGGGAGGGCGAAGGGGGGAATTTTTACGGGGATGGGAACAAGCGCTCAGAGGCGCTTAGGAGTAGTACAGAATCTAATCGGAAACATGGTGGGAAAAAACGTGACGGGCTTACATGCCGTCTGATTGGGTTAAATCTGCGGGAGAATAGATACTCAAAAACAATTACCCCAAGAAGGAGGTGTAGTCAGCGATAAAAGTGCCACCATGATATAGTTAAACGAACAAAAAGGAGTGGATAAGGAAGACAGTTGAGAGGGCTACAAGCTAGAAGCTCTGCGACCACCGAAGGAAAAGTTTTCTTAGGTCTGAAGTTGACTCAAACTTCCTACTGCTCGGGACTTGACTTGAAGATGTCTGCCAGATTGCTTGATCTCCACAAGAGGAAGCAGTTTATCCGGCTTAAATAGACATTTGGCTACCACTAAAGTATCAAACAAACATAGCAATAACCATATATAACATGCAAGGGAATCGTGTGATCCAGAGTGACTATTAGAATATATTTCCACAACGTAAATATCTAGGTGCTATACCCATGCCAGCCACCATCGGCCAGGGTTGGAAAATATTTGGTCATTGTAGAAACCTTTCAGAATCACTCTTAATATCACCTAGAACCTGTAACTGTACTGAAATATGTTTTGACAGCGTGTCCTAAAATAAAAAAATCAACCTGTGGATTGCCACACTCATCCAAATTAAAAATATCCTGCAAATTCAGAAACTGTAAAAATAACTTGCAAAAATTAAATAAATAACTAAAATATATCTTGCAGATTCCGATACTGTATCCAAATTTGGACCTCTTCTAGATTTTTTCGTGTACTACTTTTGCGCAAATCACCGTCCAGGCAAACGGTCAGGCAGGTAGCAAAATGGTGAAACTCTTGATGTAGAGCGGTATTACAGATACTGAAGGTGTGGGTGGCAAGGTGGCAAAAGAACTGAAAGCCCTCAGGCCCGAGGACATCTTAGATTTCGATGTCTATCGGAACAAGCAAGATATCATAGGAACAGCGAGATTACCTGCAGTGCAAATGTTTGGAATATTCGGTGAGGGCTGCTGCGAGGGCTTCAGACATGGCGCCCTGGTGGACTCGGTTCTGGACGAGGGGGTGGGCGACAGTAACATCCAAGGCTATATCGCTGTGATTGAGACCGTTTGCACCTGGAATGCAAACGTCAGAAAGAAGCGCCAAAGGCGATGAAGCAGAGATGAAATTGGGTGGGAGAGGGTGGTTTAGTATTGCGGCAATGCTGACTTCATTGTAGAAGCAGCGTAATTCATCGCGAAAGACATTGTGGCGGTGGTTCAGACTAAATTATTACTTGAAAGTAGGAGCATGCTTACTGCAGGAATCTAGAAGCGAGGTAAACTCATTTTTGGAGGCATTTCGTATCTGAGAGATCAATGTGGTCTGCACCCTTAATTCAGATGGTATCGTTCCTATTTCCGTCCGAGCCATCCATATTATTTTCATTCGTTCAGCCTGGTTTGGGAGCTGGATATTGATCCCGAGAAATAATGGCATAGTCAGGAAGGCAATTAGAGACGAAACTAATCCTTCGTGGTTCATTGTATCATACATTGCCTTGATACTGATCTCTAAAGTGAAAGCAGGCTCACCTGGTGGCTTTGAATATCTTATCCTCTTTTAGATCGGCGCAGAGAACCATGATATCGTTCCCGTGGCCCAATAGTGTTCTGACTCTGAACCCCTGATGACATGGTATTTAACCGCTTTCCTTCATAAGTTCTTTCAATGCCTTCGATTTGAACTTACCTCCTTGGTCAACGCGCATCCGATCAGGGTAACCTGGGAATACTGTTTACCAGCACTCAAGAACTGCGTTCCATACTGTCTGTGTTGACAGAACGTGCGTTAACATTGCATTCGAGAAGTGCGCTTTTTTGTCGACTGCATGCACTAAAGGTAAACTATCAAGATTTACTACATTTAAGGATATCTCCTGGTTGAAACTATGCCATTTGGTATATTCACCGGGAACTATCGCGGCCTCTGCTCAAGCGCTGATACGTTTAAGAGGACTCGCTGATCTCCTCAACTAATTTAAAAATCTCTTGCGTTTTCTGCTCTGGTTGGGCTCCCAAGATCAGATTAAGTAATTTCCTTACCGCCGGATGGAATAAGTGAAGGTGAAGAGGGTTCAGATAATTACTTGTCAACAGTATTCTAATAAAGTACATTCGACGTACTGGTGTCCTCTTTTTCATACAGTTGGGATTTCCAGTTTGCTGATTTCGACACCAGTACGTTGTCCAGGTTCTCGACAATTAGTTTAGAGGAGTGAAGATCTCTAATGTGACCAGTAACATTATGTTTGCTTCGAACACGATTTTCTTAATGAATATGACGACACCTTACGGGGTCGGTATCCTTATCGTTATTTTAGCAGTACTCCTGAAAATGCCATCCTCAAATTTTGAAGCGTTTGTTCTGCGGTCGTCATCAATATTAATCCTACAGATCTACAGTAAGCATTTGCTTGGGCTTTACTAATGAAGGGTTTTTGAGCCCCGGTATCGAGGCACATCCTGTGAAATCTCTATGCGCGACTCCTTATTTTGATCCCGTTTGTGGTGACATTTACTGTCTCATACACGTTTGGTTCTGAGCAAAAGTTGTCCAGTATTATCTTATCACCTTTCATCCTTCGAGTAAAGGGCGCAAGACAACTCCATTTTCGCTCATTGATTCCAAATATTTTAAAGTTTCCGATTGTTAGGAGTGTTTCGGCTTATTTAAGTACTTCTATCCAAAAGCCTTAAGTATAATCGATGGGGAGGGATCCGGTTATCCAGGACGGGATATTCGTGAAAAATTGCTCAAAAATTGTTTCGTACTGGTCATATATATCAGCATTTGACATGTGCCAGTCAAAGTCTATTGAGTTACTAAAGCTATCCATGGTACCGCAAAAGAAATATTTAGTGGAATTCGACTCATAGCTTTCCGATCATTATCATCCGTACGACTTTTTCCATATAAGTTTCTCTTACGCGACGAAAAGCTCAAAGGGAACCAGTTTCAAGCATATTCAGATCCCTCGATAATCTCTTTTCGTAAAAATTTTCCTTAAGAATAGTACTTCGGGAGAGAACCTCGGAGTAATCAGAGACGTCCCGGGAAGCCCACAACCCCAGCAGCGACTTTTAATAGTTTCTACTGATTCCTTTGTAGGGATCCTATCGCAGTTCGACCTTTGCTTGCATAGCGTCGTTGACCAGGCCATGAGTTTCACCTCTGGCTCCGACGGACATTGTTGGGATATTGAAAAAAGCGTCCTTTTCTTTTATAGAGACCCTGAGAAACTCTTCCCAGCAGTAATGGATCAATCTCATTTGCCGAGGAAAAACAAAGTTTTCTATGATTCTCCATTTGTCCCAATTCCTCTCCTCTTCGAACTAAACGGAGGCGATCAGCTTGTTATAGAAGGCTTGATAAGAGATATTACCTATCTTTACCGACTGCGGACATCCTTACGTCAGGAGTGTCCGATAACAGCCAATCTAACATTCTCCACTTTATTCTTCTCATATCTCGCGTGTTCTGTGGCCTGAGGTGTAAGTTTCGATTTCTCTTCATAAACTTCTCAAAACCTTCACTTATACTGCATTCCGGAGTAATGAATAGCTGAAATATCAGGATTCGAAGGTAATTTGTTATGCAGTTCTCTTAGGATGCAGAGATATACCCTTCGTGTACAACTTTGATGGCCTGCCGGAAGTCTTGGAAGTTGCTCTCCATAAAAACGTTTTGCATTGCCTGAAAGGAGATATTTCAGGTATTTAAGGCGTTTTGCTGGCGTCAAAGAATCATAATAACAATCATCAACGTGCTCTGAGAGATAGACATTACAACATTCACCTAGCACCCTGAGAATTTATTGCTTCCTTCTCTAAATCTCTAGATATGTAATACGATATCTTGTCTTCAGGTAGGTGACTTCAGCCCGTGGAAGTTCTATGTGACGCCTTTTAATACGATATAAATCTTGTAAGGCGCTGATTGAATAGAGATAAATTGGATTAAATGCATCTTAAGGTAGTCGGCAGCATCTAAAGGCAGTCAGGAGGTTACCAATGAAATATAAAGTCACTGCAACTGTTTCAGGAGTTTTAAAAGCTTTTTTGATTCACTTTGTCGGAAAAAGTACCAAAACATGCGTACTAGTATTGTATTAGAGAGCATGGGCGGACCACAGGGTACCATAGGTAGACATTACCTCAGAAATTGGGTCTTTGAGGTCATGGACGGAGCACAGAGTAGCCTGAGTAGATATTCCGCAGAAATGGAGTCTTTCAGGGCAGGGACGGAGCTCAGAGTAGCCTAAGTAGATATTCCGCAGAAATGAGATTTTTGAGGGCAGCAACGTTGAGAGTGATAGCTCCCTCACAGCCACAAACACGCTCCGAAAATCCGTGTCAGACGTCGTTAAAGTGGTCAATACCTTGATCGGACGAACTTTCGGTCTCTTTATGAAATAAGTCAACTTTAGTCCTGTTTTGTGAATTTTCTTTCTTTGTGTCCGTTCGTTTTTGTTTTATTTTTTATTGAGTGCCTGGCTTTTAATTCTTGTACGTTCTGGCTTCAAACCTTTACACGTGTGGTTTTCGGCTTAAAATCTTTTTCCAAGGGAGTCCTTTCAAGCGCATTGTACTGTACTATGGGATTGTTTTTAATTTTTCAACTGTTTTTGGCAAAGGATTTCAAAAAATCCTTTACTAAATGGGCCTTCCGCTAAAATTTCATTGAAAGTGAGTGTGGCTCTCAAAGCTCCCGGAGCAAATCTTACGGTGGGGTGGATCTTTTCTGATAGCACGGTGATTTAAGTGCTAACGGCAAACGCGGTAGTCAACAAACGTTTTATGGCTTTTGCAGGTCATGTTGCTTAGCTTACAGTATTTTCTCGCCTTATGCCCTAGCGATGAAGCCTTCATAGTAGATCCGGCCTGGTAAGCAAGGCTGCGATCTGCTTACGGCGCTCCGAAATCGGAATAAATCCCTCTTTAACGTTTTTAAATTGCTTGAATCTGTTTGGTGGCGCAGTGGCAGTCGTAGCATACGAGGCATCTCCTGACTGGCGTCCGAGACTTGATTCAAATTATGTGTTTTGTGTCTAGGGTTTCATTTTTTCAGTATCTCTTCCCTTATTTGCTGACACTGAATGGTTGCTGCTGAAAACAGACAGTTCTGATTGGTCCAAGATCTCATACGTGTCAAAATATGGTCGGAAGAGGGGCTCCTACGGGCTCTTTTTGGTAGATTTGGATTGGTCTCAACTTCTGTCTGGCTGGTTAGATTAGGTACACTTGGCAGCTGAAGAGGGATAGAAGAGTTCAAGAAGCGGGATGGGAGCGTGTCGATCACCTTGGCTCAGTTGCTGCTGTTGAAGGCTCGCAACCAGTAGCGGAGAGAGTTACGGGACTCCTAAACGATAACTACCTAGACAGGTATGAATATACGGCTTAATGGTGCTGGGCCTAGCGCAGTGTGGGACAGTGAAGCGTTTTCTGGTTTATGTTCGGGCACTACCAATGTTTAAAGAATACAAAAGGTAGTGGTATGGTTATTACTTGGAGAATTGTACGTAGTTTTAAAAAAATCTTTAAACCGTAATCAGAAGGGTTGGTCTTGCGAAATAGTGCAGGAAATTAGTTTTGAAAAAACGTAAAACCACATACAGATCCATATTTTCGTGAATTAAAAGAAATAAAGCATAGTATCACTTGCACGCGAGTAGCTCGTATACAAGGGACAACAACGCGCTTCATCCGAAATGCTGAATGTTACTGGTGAGAGCTGTAGGTAGATAATGAGTAGCTCGACGTGTGCGGGCTCTGATGCATATAACCGAATAAGAACCTCCGTGAAACCGAGATTAGTGCATGCAGCTGTTCTCATTCTCCGTCAGTGCAGATGCAATTATAATATAATCAATGAACGGCTCCGTCAATGCGGCGTAATATATTTCTAATCAGCAGTAACAGGCTTCCTCTAGGAGCTTATAGAATTGAAAAAGCCCAAAGTGCCGCTGACTATGGGGGTAAATCCTGACCGACCTATAAGGGCGACCTGAAAAATTAGTTACCATTCGAGTAGCCAATAAAGGCCCTTTTAGGCCGTATGTCAAGGAGTCACACATATTTTGATCCCTCGACTGTATACTACAGTAAAGGTTGCGACGAAGAGCTTTATGGCATCAATATAGTATGGAACAGGCGCATTGTGTTGGAGCCAATTTCTGAACCTTGGCACTAAGCTTCACACGTGGCAGCAATTTTCTGTTTGGAAAAATGAGGGTCATCCATTGGAGCTGAGTTAAATAACCTAGTCTGTTACTGTGTAGTGATGGTGGGTTCCATCCTTTGTTAGTTTAGGTTAAGTTTGCGGTTGTACTGAGAAAAAGAAGAGAAGGAGAAAAGGAGGTAGCTGCCCATTAAATTGGAGTTGTTGCTTTTTCTTGCATCTTTTGACACTGTTGAGGCCATTCTAGTTTCAATGTTCACGTTGGTAATTCTGTCGAGGGTACTTTGCCCATTATGGACAGTTCTATGATCACCATTGAAGGATCTCAGGTGGCCAATATTGAATATTTTCTGTTTTATCTCAATAAATTTGGTTGAAAAAGAGAGAACAAGCTATGAGATGACTCGATCACTGACCTTAAATTTGCGAAGAAAGCTTTCCAGTTTTATTATCGTATCTTTACGGAGAACGGAAACTCTCAAGGGATGGTAAGAACTTTCAAACGTTTCACACGCGTTACGAAGGAGTCTGGGAATAAGCTTGAGCCAATAATAGCTGTCAAAAAATATATTATGTCGGGCTTGGTCAGTCCTGGGGAATTGTAAAAGAACTTGCAAAGGTTTTCGATGTTCTTGAGTTGAATGAAAAACCAAGCCAGGGTGTGGAAGACAGCCTTCAAGCACATGATGAAGGACATACAGAAGGGGAAGACTGATTTGTCGCTTTCTTAGGAAGAGGAGCCTCTGGTGGCTCGGAGCTTCGATGGTTTTACTATGGGTAAGATTCCGCTCACCCCCACTCTCAAGTTGAATGAATATGTACCAATAATTGAACCAATAAGGAGGGTAGAGACAAAGCACAAGGGTAGTACCGAAGATTGAAGCTCGCGCAGAAGTGCTGCTTGCAGCCCATGACTTGATATGCCACTGTAACTTGCGTACGGTCATGCAGTTTGCTGATGAGAGATTTTTATGGCCTGATTTTGCAAGGGATATGCAGAACTAAGTCAAGTTATGTGAGAGTGCCAAACGAGTGCGAATATGGCATGGTAAGATTCATTTTTGAGGCAGCCAGTGGCGGGAATCTTCCACAGATTCTCCATGGACTTCGCGGGATCTCTTTTTCATGAAGATAAATAAGAAACCGTTCCATATTACTTGCGGTCGAGCACGTAACTTGGAGACCAATCATTGATGGCTACCATAATTTAGACGAGTGAAGTCGCAATTGATTTTGTATAAGAGGAATTATGCGATCAGTGCGACACAAAAAAGGAAGTCGGGACGGATAATGGCCCTGCGTTCAATGCGGACGCATTTATGGGGTTTTTTAGATTAAACGGATCTTAGTAAAAACCTGGCAGCACTTATGATCTGCAGGCAGACGGTGGTGCGGAGCATATAGCGGGTACAGTAAAACTTAAAATAGCAAAGGTTGTGCAAAGCGGGGGGAGGGATTGTGATGCTGCCATTATATGTGTGGTACATGTTTACCGCATGAGGAAGCGGAGGGATGGATCGTTGCTGTTCAAGTTACTGTTTTGAGTTAATTGCCGCGTGAAGTTACCCAATCTCCCTTTCATTGACATACAGGGGACTGAACGCTCTATGGAAGAGTATGGGCTCTGAATGTCTCGGACCAGCCAGTCTCAGTGCGTGGATGAAGATGATCAAATGTTCGGGGCCAGTTATTTTCGAGACTCGAGTAATGGATTGATAAACGTCGGGCTAGTCAGGCCCAGACAAGGTATGAAGAAATTAAAAGAATTGGGATTACCTTGTATCAACCATGTCTGAGGAATTTGATATGGGTAAATCGTCGGAAGAAGAGACACTTAGAACCAACTACCCAAGAAGGAAGTGTTTTGAGCGACAATTATCCTACCGTGGTATAGTTGTACAAACAAAAAGGAATATATATGAAAGAGAGTTGCGAGGGCTACAATTAAGTATTGAAGAGGCAGGTTCTACCACTGATGCTCTGCGACCAGCGTAGGAAAAATGTTCCTCGGGTCTCAAGTTGACTCTCAACTTCCTACTACTCGGGACTTGACTTCAAGTTGTCTGCGAAATTGCTTGACCTCTCCATGAAAAAGCAGTTCACTCAGCTTATATAGACTTTTAGGTACCCCTAAAGTCCGAACAAAACTACAGAAGGTACCAGGAAATGCATAGAAACAATTTATGTGGATGAAATACTCTAAACAAAAGATACTTAAAAACTAACAATCAATGAGGTCCTCTTATTTCCCATTCTCTAAATTGGATCCAAACAACCTCTCCAAAATATCTTAGGGTTTAGGGGTTTTTAGGGATTTAGGGGATTTTAGGGTTTTTTTTTAGGGGTTTTAGGGGTTTTTAGGGTTTTTAGGGTTTTAGGGGTTTTAGGGTTTTTTAGGGGTTTTTTAGGGGTTTAGGGTTTTTAGGGATTAGGGGATTTAGTTACCGGCCTGGTGGGGATTTGGGTGGCCGAGGGGATTTGTTGCACATGTTATTTATATGTTGCGATAAGGCTTGTATAGTCCTTGGAAGTATTCAGGAGTGCTTCATTGTCTTTCTAACAACAGTTGAAGGCATAGAAGTAAAAATATTTTGGGTTATGACAATTTTTCGAAAATGTCGATTTTGCCTATTTTTGATGCGGTTGTACCGTTTTTTCTAGGAAATGGATTACAGACCTATATTAACCCGTTATTATTTAAGAAATGGATGGAGTAGGCAGTGTATCACAACAATTTTATGAAAAAGTGTGCAAAGATAGCGTCATGCAGACTCGTGGTGTTGCCATGTTTTTAAGGCGGTTTTGACGGTAAACTCGATTTTGTGGAGTGTTTGTTCAACTAAAGCATGAATCTTGTGCTGAGGTGGTCCCTTGATAGTGGTATTCAGCGTCTATATTATATTTGTGTGCTGCGATCATGGCCTATGCAGTGATATGGGTCGGGGCTACCTGATTTTCCCTACTATATCCATTTTTTGGATTGCAGTGAAAATCGATGAAATGAACAGTTGATATTAGTAAGGTTTATGTTGGATACGCTGCAAGTCAAACTCTGCATAAAAGTGGCCAATGCAAAAAAACTTGCTCTTTAAGCGGAATTGATGACGGCTCTGTTTGCGAACAAGTGATCCAATGTGCTCTTAGTGTGTTCTTGGGACCTTGTAAAGTGAGCTGGATACAAATTCGCTTTTATCCGAAAAACTCCGCAAGGAATCGTTAGTAGTAAGAAATTGGGTAAGGTTTCCTGAACACGAGGATCTGCTGAATATACATAGGTGACGCACTCAAAGCATTTGTTTATAAATTGCTTCCTAACTGAGAAAAGTAAAAACTGAATACCGTCTTGCCTTTATTGAATCCTTGAATCCATTTGGTAGAGAAATGATTTTAAATCTGATAAATGGAGCAGTTGGTATTAGTATGCCTTGTTCGGTGCGTGGAATGTAATGCTCCGGTGATTGGTGTCGATAAAAAATGACACAGAGCGACCTTTTTGTGTTTACTAGATCCATTTGGGGATAAATATGACTTGAAATCCGTTGGATTGCTTATATCACAAGAGTAGGAAAAGTATGATGCTGTCCGGGATGTAAGGATTTGGAGAATGTATTTGTCTTTAATCAAGTCATTGGCTGGTTCAATGCTTCCTAAATGAGAAACGTGACGTACAAATACCTTATGGTCTTTATTCAATTTAGTTGATGCGTGTGTTTTCAGTTGCAACCTGATGAATACAGCAGATCACCTTAGTAAGTATTTGCATGGTGCTCGTAATGTGAGGTTCAGGCTAATGGTGGGGTGGGAATATATGCCTTGAAATCCGTTGGAGCGATTGTCCTCAAAATGAATTTTTAAGGACGCTCAGTGTGAGCCTTTCGAGCATGGATGGAGAGCTTTTATCATTCTCATGAATATCAAAGTCTTACGCGATCTAGGAGTGAGAGTCATGTTGGAAGGAGGAATTTTGCCATTTACGTTCATACGGACTGCTTAAGAAACATAGGACTTATGGATAAATGACATTGAGGGCCATCCGCACTTGTTTCTAACTGACATGATGTAGCAATGGTAAAGAGATTTTTGACCTCTACAAGGCTCATAGAACTTGAGCGTCATTCTAGGCTCTATTTCTATAAAAATGATCATGAAATCTATCACAAACGGCAGGGTTTTAGCGTATTTATTACAACAGAGAGATTGTAATTTGCCATTCCTGGTCTTACTTGCAAAACAATGATCATAAAGTCTACCTTGCATGGCCTTGAAATTTCAGTTCGGAATGAGAGAATTTGGAGCGAGCCGTCATTTCTGCATATTGTGTTTTGAAAGAAATGGCAGCGAAGATCATCCGGACATATTTCTATCTGACATGATTTCACCATGCAAAAGAGGTTTTGGACAACAACGACTTTCTGTGAAATACAAAGTCTTTCCCGGTTCTGTTTACATAAAAATGGCCATAACGTCCATCATATACGGCTTTAGGGTTTTAGGGTTTTTTTTCACCATGCAAAAGAGGTTTTGCACAACAACGACTTTCTGTGAAATACAAAGTCTTTCCCGGTTCTGTTTACATAAAAATGACCATAACGTCCATCATATACGGCGGGGGATTCGTAGTGTGTAATTTCCGGTTCTACTTCCAAAAACATGTTCATAACGTCGAAATAAAACGGCCAGGAGCCGGCGGGTTGCAATGGAGAGAGTTCAGAGCAGGCTGCACATATAGTTCTTGGATTTAGGGGTTTTCAATTTGGGTTTCATTCTTGATTTCAGTTGCCACGTGTATATCACAATTTTTAGAATTACAACTGTAAAATCAATAGTCAGTTACTATTTGCTTTGATTTGATTCTGCGCTTGCAATTAATTTGGGTACTTAAAGTCCAACGTTTTTCTTCCGTCTCTTCCTTCTCCCTCTCCAAACATATCCACATCTACCCTGCATCTCCACCCGCACCTATATCAGAATCAACAGATTATATTTCTCTACTAACTTAACTCGTTGCATACCTCTCTAAACATCTCTCTTCCAAATGGCGCAAATGTTCCGTGCCTGTTTTAGCATCAAGCAGCTCAACATCATCTCCGATGCGATGTCAGAGAAGGCCTTCGTCCTGTCGATAATGCCACTGTCGAAGTTATTGCGGAGGACATGAAAAGTTTTGGTTTTGACCAAGCGAAGAGAGGAACATTTATCATGGGAATCAAGACTTCGCATAGAGCTCACTTCAACGATGTCGCGCCCGGCTCTATGAAGGGAATGGTTTGGAACTTGAGCGCCAGGGAATTAGAAGCACTTCCATCCATAGATCTATGCACCTCACAAGCGGACGCCGAGTCGGATCTGAAAGAATTCATTTTTATTGATGGCCGTCACCGACACAGGAGCATTGTTCAGGCCTTCTCCGATCGGGATGACATACTGGAAACGTACTTGTACTTTGATGTTTTCCTCAATATACCTACAAGCCAGGCCTTAGTGATGTCTTACAACGCATCTCGCATTGCAAAATCGTCAGTTCCGTGCTTTCTCGACGAGTTGATCTGTATGAGAGGCCAGAAGTCCAAGCACGAATTACATTCTGCGATGAGGTTGTCGAAGAAACAGGTATCCGTTCTGAAGCATTTGAATGCCTGCATTACTCCCCTTTCACAGAGAGTGATCCAGCGTTGGCGCTCTTTGGGCCTCTTCTCGCTATCTAACATCATGGACAGGGGAAACAGAATGCTATGGACTCTTTTGCATGCTTTTTCGCCTGGTACCATCAGATTGACGATGATGCGAAGGGGAAGAAAGAGCGCACTTTGCTCATCTCTTCACGCAGCTTCTTTGTATTCTCATTCCCGTTTGATGTTGGCTATGCAAGGATTTGTGTTCGCCGCTATTGTTGTTGTCTACCGGCAGGTTCACAAGAAAAATGGCTCCTTAAGCGCCGCGGGAGTTCTTGAAAGGGTATCCAGCAGCATTACGATCGCAATGCTGGATATACTACCGAGATGGAAAGCCGAAAACAACAGTCTATCAGATGCACAGAAAATGTTTTGGGCGCTTTTTGTGACTTCGATTTCTTCCACTGCCCCATTTGATCAAGATTTGGAACAAGCTCATTCTAAATTTCGCGAGGTGTTGCAGGGTGTGGGTTCGGTCGAATTTGCTTGTGAAGATCTTGCACCAGCAAAACATCTATTCGACTCCATCCAGTCTCGTCTTTCCTCACCAGCTCGTGGCATGAAAATTGGGAAGGGCACAAAGAAGCCAGATGAAGCAACATCCCCCCAAAAAGAAAATGCGAGTCGAAAGTCATGACGTATCTGACGTAATTGTTGAGGGGAAATCTCAAGAGGCTGCTGACGAAATCACCGAAACGATCTCCGAATACATACCAAAGGGGAGTAGTCCCAACGTCATTGTTGCTCCGATCCCCCAAAACACCGTGGATACCAATCCAAAGCTCGAGGTGGTGGAACCTATTTTGAAAGTAAGGGAGAAACGCGCCTCGGTCGCAAAGGTGGTACATCTTACGTCAAAAGAAGTTATGGGGAGGGAAAAGATTCTTCAAATATCTGATGATAGCGTTGGAAGCACGGACGAGAAGTGTCTTGATGTTCGGAACGTGGAGAAAGTGAAGATGCATATGCCAGCACGTGAGGAAGCTGATGAAGAGGTTGCAGACCGAACCGAAGACGATGCTGCAATTATGATTCTGCCTTCAAGCGCCCGCAGGCACCGAGAAAATACTCATTTAAGTGTTAGAAAGACTCGGAGTAGCGAAAGGCTGCGCTCTAAAAGGGACTTCTGCGATTCCCATCGCAGTAATGAGGTCAAGACGCAGCGCGAACAGGTCCCCTCGCAAAAGGCCAAACGAAAGAACTTCCCGGGAAAACGGGCATCTGAGCCTACCCCTCAACCGTCGAGTTCATGTGGACGTATTGATCCAGAAGTTCGACGCAAAATTGCGTGCGCCTCAAACTGTCTCGAGCTGGCTGATAAATACCTACAACAAATCGAAATCGTTCAGGTATCGCAGCATGAAGAGAGAATTCTCGAAATCGAGCCGGAACCTCTCCACAATGGAGCGAAGTGGATTGGCTTCTTCAAGTCCTATGATAACTGCTACGGACATACTGTCTCCGAAGTACTTGAAGAGATTTTCCTTAAGAACTATAACATGGAGTATGCCATAACAATGAACGAGACTGCCGTTATGTCTCCTGAGAAGTCATTTGGAAATGGAAAGCTTAAATTATACTCTCAGACGATCGTTGTCTCGCCAGAGTTCGATGGGTCTTTGTCGAATATTGCTTCGACATGCATCTGCCACTTTTTGGTTTACGCTAATATCCTGAGATCCAAACATCGCTTAAAATTCAGTCGTTGAGCTCCGAGTAGGGGTTTAGGGGATTTAGGGGTTTTTAGGGATTTAGGGGATTTAGGGGTTTTTAGGGTTATTTTTAGGGTTTTAGGTTTTTTTAGGGGTTTTTAGGGGATTTAGGGGATTTAGGGGTTTTTTTAGGGTTTTAGGGTTTTAGTTACCGGCCTGGTGGGGATTTGGGTGGCCGAGGGATTTGTTGCACATGTTATTTATATGTTGCGATAAGGCTTGTATGGTACTTGGAAGTATTCAGGAGTGCTTCATTGTCTTCCTAACAACAGTTGAAGGCATAGAAGTAAAAATATTTTGGGTTATGACAATTTTTCGAAAATGTCGATTTTGCCTATTTTTGATGCGGTTGTACCGTTTTTTCTAGGAAATGGATTACAGACCTATATTAACCCGTTATTATTTAAGAAATGGATGGAGTAGGCAGTGTATCACAACAATTTTATGAAAAAGTGTGCAAAGATAGCGTCATGCAGACTCGTGGTGTTGCCATGTTTAAGGCGGTTTTGACGGTAAACTCGATTTTGTGGAGTGTTTGTTCAACTAAAGCATGAATCTTGTGCTGAGGTGGTCCCTTGATAGTGGTATTCAGCGTCTATATTATATTTGTGTGCTGCGATCATGGCCTATGCAGTGATATGGGTCGGGGCTACCTGATTTTCCCTACTATATCCATTTTTTGGGATTGCAGTGAAAATCGATGAAATGAACAGTTGATATTAGTAAGGTTTATGTTGGATACGCTGCAAGTCAAACTCTGCATAAAAGTGGCCAATGCAAAAAAACTTGCTCTTTAAGCGGAATTGATGACGGCTCTGTTTGCGAACAAGTGATCCAATGTGCTCTTAGTGTGTTCTTGGGACCTTGTAAAGTGAGCTGGATACAAATTCGCTTTTATCCGAAAAACTCCGCAAGGAATCGTTAGTAGTAAGAAATTGGGTAAGGTTTCCTGAACACGAGGATCTGCTGAATTTACATAGGTGACGCACTCAAAGCATTTGTTTATAAATTGCTTCCTAACTGAGAAAAGTAAAAACTGAATACCGTCTTGCCTTTATTGAATCCTTGAATCCATTTGGTAGAGAAATAATTCCTAAATCCTGATAAATGGAGCAGTTGGTATTAGTATGCCTTGTTTTCGGTGCGTGGAATGTAATGCTCCGGTGATTGGTGTCGATAAAAAATGACACAGAGCGACCTTTTTGTGTTTACTAGATCCATTTGGGGATAAATATGACTTGAAATCCGTTGGATTGCTTATATCACAAGAGTAGGAAAGTATGATGCTGTCCGGGATGTAAGGATTTGGAGAATGTATTTGTCTTTAATCAAGTCATTGGCTGGTTCAATGCTTCCTAAATGAGAAACGTGACGTACAAATACCTTATGGTCTTTATTCAATTTAGTTGATGCGTGTGTTTTCAGTTGCAACCTGATGAATACAGCAGATCACCTTAGTAAGTATTTGCATGGTGCTCGTAATGTGAGGTTCAGGCTAATGGTGGGGTGGGAATATATGCCTTGAAATCCGTTGGAGCGATTGTCCTCAAAATGAATTTTTAAGGGACGCCCAGTGTGAGCCTTTCGAGCATGGATGGAGAGCTTTTATCGTTCTGATGAATATCAAAGTCTTACGCGATCTAGGAGTGAGAGTCATGTTGGAAGGAGGAATTTTGCCATTTACGTTCATACGGACTGCTTAAGAAACATAGGACTTATGGATAAATGACATTGAGGGCCATCCGCACTTGTTTCTAACTGACATGATGTAGCAATGGTAAAGAGATTTTTGACCTCTACAAGGCTCATAGAACTTGAGCGTCATTCTAGGCTCTATTTCTATAAAAATGATCATGAAATCTATCACAAACGGCAGGGTTTTAGCGTATTTATTACAACAGAGAGATTGTAGTTTGCCATTCCTGGTCTTACTTGCAAAACAATGATCATAAAGTCTACCTTGCATGGCCTTGAAATTTCAGTTCGGAATGAGAGAATTTGGAGCGAGCCGTCATTTCTGTATATTGTGTTTTGAAATAAATGGCAGCGAAGATCATCCGGACATATTTCTATCTGACATGATTTCACCATGCAAAAGAGGTTTTGGACAACAACGACTTTCTGTGAAATACAAAGTCTTTCCCGGTTCTGTTTACATAAAAATGGCCATAACGTCCATCATATACGGCTTTAGGGTTTTAGGGTTTTTTTTCACCATGCAAAAGAGGTTTTGCACAACAACGACTTTCTGTGAAATACAAAGTCTTTCCCGGTTCTGTTTACATAAAAATGACCATAACGTCCATCATATACGGCGGGGGATTCGTAGTGTGTAATTTCCGGTTCTACTTCCAAAAACATGTTCATAACGTCGAAATAAAACGGCCAGGAGCCGGCGGGTTGCAATGGAGAGAGTTCAGAGCAGGCTGCACATATAGTTCTTGGATTTAGGGGTTTTCAATTTGGGTTTCATTCTTGATTTCAGTTGCCACGTGTATATCACAATTTTTAGAATTACAACTGTAAAATCAATAGTCAGTTACTATTTGCTTTGATTTGATTCTGCGCTTGCAATTAATTTGGGTACTTAAAGTCCAACGTTTTTCTTCCGTCTCTTCTTCTCCCTCTCCAAACATATCCACATCTACCCTGCATCTCCACCCGCACCTATATCAGAATCAACAGATTATATTTCTCTACTAACTTAACTCGTTGCATACCTCTCTAAACATCTCTCTTCCAAATGGCGCAAATGTTCCGTGCCTGTTTTAGCATCAAGCAGCTCAACATCATCTCCGATGCGATGTCAGAGAAGGCTCTTCGTCCTGTCGATAATGCCACTGTCGAAGTTATTGCGGAGGACATGAAAAGTTTTGGTTTTGACCAAGCGAAGAGAGGAACATTTATCATGGGAATCAAGACTTCGCATAGAGCTCACTTCAACGATGTCGCGCCCGGCTCTATGAAGGGAATGGTTTGGAACTTGAGCGCCAGGGAATTAGAAGCACTTCCATCCATAGATCTATGCACCTCACAAGCGGACGCCGAGTCGGATCTGAAAGAATTCATTTTTATTGATGGCCGTCACCGACACAGGAGCATTGTTCAGGCCTTCTCCGATCGGGATGACATACTGGAAACGTACTTGTACTTTGATGTTTTCCTCAATATACCTACAAGCCAGGCCTTAGTGATGTCTTACAACTCATCTCGCATTGCAAAATCGTCAGTTCCGTGCTTTCTCGACGAGTTGATCTGTATGAGAGGCCAGAAGTCCAAGCACGAATTACATTCTGCGATGAGGTTGTCGAAGAAACAGGTATCCGTTCTGAAGCATTTGAATGCCTGCATTACTCCCCTTTCACAGAGAGTGATCCAGCGTTGGCGCTCTTTGGGCCTCTTCTCGCTATCTAACATCATGGACAGGGGAAACAGAATGCTATGGACTCTTTTGCATGCTTTTTCGCCTGGTACCATCAGATTGACGATGATGCGAAGGGGAAGAAAGAGCGCACTTTGCTCATCTCTTCACGCAGCTTCTTTGTATTCTCATTCCCGTTTGATGTTGGCTATGCAAGGATTTGTGTTCGCCGCTATTGTTGTTGTCTACCGGCAGGTTCACAAGAAAAATGGCTCCTTAAGCGCCGCGGGAGTTCTTGAAAGGGTATCCAGCAGCATTACGATCGCAATGCTGGATATACTACCGAGATGGAAAGCCGAAAACAACAGTCTATCAGATGCACAGAAAATGTTTTGGGCGCTTTTTGTGACTTCGATTTCTTCCACTGCCCCATTTGATCAAGATTTGGAACAAGCTCATTCTAAATTTCGCGAGGTGTTGCAGGGTGTGGGTTCGGTCGAATTTGCTTGTGAAGATCTTGCACCAGCAAAACATCTATTCGACTCCATCCAGTCTCGTCTTTCCTCACCAGCTCGTGGCATGAAAATTGGGAAGGGCACAAAGAAGCCAGATGAAGCAACATCCCCTCCAAAAAGAAAATGCGAGTCGAAAGTCATGACGTATCTGACGTAATTGTTGAGGGGAAATCTCAAGAGGCTGCTGACGAAATCACCGAAACGATCTCCGAATACATACCAAAGGGGAGTAGTCCCAACGTCATTGTTGCTCCGATCCCCCAAAACACCGTGGATACCAATCCAAAGCTCGAGGTGGTGGAACCTATTTTGAAAGTAAGGGAGAAACGCGCCTCGGTCGCAAAGGTGGTACATCTTACGTCAAAGAAGTTATGGGGAGGGAAAAGATTCTTCAAATATCTGATGATAGCGTTGGAAGCACGGACGAGAAGTGTCTTGATGTTCGGAACGTGGAGAAAGTGAAGATGCATATGCCAGCACGTGAGGAAGCTGATGAAGAGGTTGCGGACCGAACCGAAGACGATGCTGCAATTATGATTCTGCCTTCAAGCGCCCGCAGGCACCGAGAAAATACTCATTTAAGTGTTAGAAAGACTCGGAGTAGCGAAAGGCTGCGCTCTAAAAGGGACTTCTGCGATTCCCATCGCAGTAATGAGGTCAAGACGCAGCGCGAACAGGTCCCCTCGCAAAAGGCCAAACGAAAGAACTTCCCGGGAAAACGGGCATCTGAGCCTACCCCTCAACCGTCGAGTTCATGTGGACGTATTGATCCAGAAGTTCGACGCAAAATTGCGTGCGCCTCAAACTGTCTCGAGCTGGCTGATAAATACCTACAACAAATCGAAATCGTTCAGGTATCGCAGCATGAAGAGAGAATTCTCGAAATCGAGCCGGAACCTCTCCACAATGGAGCGAAGTGGATTGGCTTCTTCAAGTCCTATGATAACTGCCACGGACATACTGTCTCCGAAGTACTTGAAGAGATTTTCCTTAAGAACTATAACATAGAGTATGCCATAACAATGAACGAGACTGCCGTTATGTCTCCTGAGAAGTCATTTGGAAATGGAAAGCTTAAATTATACTCTCAGACGATCGTTGTCTCGCCAGAGTTAAGCAGTCTGTCAGTCTGAGTGATTTCTGCAGTCCTTTCTTGACATCATTTACACCTGATTCGGACCCTGGGATGACAACAATGTCGTCAATCTACTCCAGGACAATTACTTTTGTGCCGTTTTCATTCTTAATGTATCCACTTTCCGCATGTTAGAGCGACTGGAAACCCAGTTTAGTCAGTGTGTCTCGCAATAAACGGTACCATACTCTGCCAGCGTGCTTAAGACCACATGTAACCTTGATAAGTCGACAAACGTGGTCTGGTTTTTGTGGGAACCCTTTGGGCTGGTTCATTGAAGTTTTCTCCTCAAGTGTACTATATAATAATGCACTTTTCACATCAAAATGATGTACGATTGCTCCTTCGAGGGCAGTTGTGCCGAGAACAAATCGGATGGGAGTGGCATCAACGACCACAGAAAATATTTTGTGGTAGTGAAACCTAGTTCGTCTGCATCCTAAGGCCATAGGTTGAGCTATATACTTGTCAATGGTGTTATTCAAGTTTCTCTTGATTTCTAGCGCTAGTTTGCAAGGTAGTATGATTTCTCCCGCCCTGGGACTAACTACCAAGTTCTACGATTCTCGATTTCAATCAGATCCTTTTGAGTGGATTTATTACATTCTTCCCTTTAAGGAGAAGCTAGGGCTTCTTTAAGTGTTGGTTCGTCGGAATTGGCTGAGTTCGCTGATGTGATGACATTAGCAGAGGATTGGTTTCTATTGGTCTGGTTTCTAATTCTAGCGCGTCTTCTTACGGGGGCAGGTTTGTAGGTTAGCAGGTCTTGTACCTGATCAGATATCAGTTAATTTGTCTGCTGGGAGCTTTCTTCATTTTCTGAGTCATCATCGTCGTCCCCAGAATTGATTTCTTCGATGTCCATAGTTTCTGAGGTATTTTAATTATCTGGTGAATTTTGCGAATCTGCTTCGAGCAGCGATATTGTGATTGGTATTGGTAAATGCGGGTTACCCGAGGAAAATTCTTTCATCATATTTTACGCATCTTGTGCGGACTATTTTCTTATTATTTGGATTGCAACGCGTAGCACGGCTCTATTTCCAGATCTCATTAATATCATAGGCCAGGCTTTACGGTCTAGCTTTTACTTTGGCAGATGGAGTGTGGACAAACGCACAACATCCAAATATTTTAACTCCACGTATTTTTGGAGATTTTTCATGTAAGATTTCATAGGGTGGTTTTTGCTTCAATGTACTGTGCGAACATGTGTTTTATATGAACAAAACATGAAGCAGAGCTTCTCTCCAGAATTATTTGCTGAGTCTAGCCTGCCTTAGCATAGGTATGATTTTTACATTAATGTGCGATTCAAGAGTTCCACAATTCCATTGGATTCTGGGTTATAAGGTGCTTTGGTTTCATTAATTATGCATTCTTGGTTCAGTAAGGCTTTTTTTTAGCGTTTAAGGACTCTGAGCCGTTGTCAGAATGGAATTGGGCTATGTACTTCTTATATTGTCGTTTGAACATTTTGAGGAATACGTTGAGCATGTCACTCGTTTCGTTCTCTCGACGTAGTAAGTATACTCAAAAGTAACGGCTAGCACCATCCAAAAAATGTAGGAAGTATTTTGACTTCGTCCAGCTTTATCTTTGAATGGGCCTACAAATATCAGAGAATATCACATATCCCATTGAATCAATTGTTGCAGTGAGCCTTAGTTTGTGCGTACCTCTGACCTGCTTTTCTTCAACTCAGATGTTGCAGCCAGTTCTCTCGAGCTTTACATCGTTTTCGTTACCGCATTCCTGTTTCCTTTTGATAGCTTGCTAGGTGGCATATGTTTAACGATACTCATTTTTGATGCCATGTGTTGAATATTTATTTCGAATCCTGAAAATATTCTTTTCCGTCCGATTATGCGATGTGCGTGTTATTTGATTCATCATTCAATTGCATGTGATTAGCCCTGACTCGTGGTTTATGGTTACTAATCTCCGCTTCTATCCAGTACAGGCCGTCGTTTCCATTTTCAGAAGTACCTATTGATCCATCGTGTTTGCTTTTGTAAAAAGAGCATTTCCCGTTACCCATGTGGACTTGGATACATCGATCATCCATGCTGGGTACTGATAGCAAGTTAATGCCTTTTTGAGGCACAATGAGTAAGTTAGCTAGGCGTACCCATATTTCATAACCATTCTTATCGCATTTGAACTTTAGGTCAATTTTGCCTGCTTGTGTGCTTTATACTGTGCTTGAGTCTTCAAGTGCAATTTCTTGGTTTCGTGTATTCAATAATTTGGAAAATATTTTTTTGTCGAAGCACATCTGGTTGGCTGCCCCACTGTAAACGATGAGTTTTCATTGAGTCGATAACATTACTGTTCTTGTTGATGCAAGGATAGCCTTTCTTGGCTGTTCTTTTGCATGGGCTAGTAGCAGCTTCCTTTTCGCACCTCTGGAAATATTTCTTCCTCAGTCATATTTGGGCTTTCCTTTGTAGTTTCTTGACGCAGGGTTCAAGAAACATTCGCTTGCTTTATGTCCTTTCTTGCTGCAGTAATGATAAGTTAGCATTTTGCCTTTTGAGAACACTGCCAGGCCATCCGACTTGTCAGAGTTGGATACCTGGGGCTTTTCTTTGTATTCTTCGATGAGCCTCGTTCTCACTGCACCCCATGCAGTTTTGTCCTCATGCATGGTTTAAATGGCTGCAACTGTTGACTCGTAGTCTGCGCGTTCTTTGATTCATTACAGTAAAATCGATACTTGCATCAGTTCACTTAGTTTTATTCCAGCGTTATTAAACTTGGTGAAGCAAGTATCAAGGTCTCCAATGGGCTTTGAAATGTTTCTATCGGAGATTAGTACTATTCTAAACACTTTGGTAAATGTACTTAGCATGTTGCTGGTTATTTTTCCTGCATAACAAGTCGACAGTCTTTTCCACATTTCATGTGGGTCTTTAGAATATTTTTGCACGACATTGAGAGGTTTGGCTCCGAGCGCTATTTTGAGTATGGCGAGTGCTTCGGCCTTGCCTTTGTTGTACGATGCCAGCGAGGCTGCATAATTGTAATCTCCTTCACTCGGTCCCTCTTCGATTCAATCTGCGGTACCAGTAAAATTCTTGGATATAAGGATTGCTTCAAATCGTAGCTTCTGTAGGTGAAAAATTTCTGAGACCTTTTCGCTAAACTTCGGTACAGATAGTTTAGGGGATTTAGGGGATTAGTTACCGGCCTGGTGGGGATTTGGGTGGCCGAGGGGATTTGTTGCACATGTTATTTATATGTTGCGATAAGGCTTGTATGGTCCTTGGAAGTATTCAGGAGTGCTTCATTGTCTTTCTAACAACAGTTGAAGGCATAGAAGTAAAAATATTTTGGGTTATGACAATTTTTCGAAAATGTCGATTTTGCCTATTTTTGGTGCGGTTGTACCGTTAGGGGATTTAGGGATTTAGGGGTTTTTAGGGGATTTAGGGGTTTTAGGGGTTTTTAGGGTTATTTTTAGGGGTTTTAGGGTTTTTTAGGGTTTTTAGGGGATTTAGGGGATTAGGGTTTTTTTAGGGTTTTAGGGTTTTTAGTTACCGGCCTGGTGGGGATTTGGGTGGCCGAGGGGATTTGTTGCACATGTTATTTATATGTTGCGATAAGGCTTGTATGGTACTTGGAAGTATTCAGGAGTGCTTCATTGTCTTCCTAACAACAGTTGAAGGCATAGAAGTAAAAATATTTTGGGTTATGACAATTTTTCGAAAATGTCGATTTTGCCTATTTTTGATGCGGTTGTACCGTTTTTTCTAGGAAATGGATTACAGACCTATATTAACCCGTTATTATTTAAGAAATGGATGGAGTAGGCAGTGTATCACAACAATTTTATGAAAAAGTGTGCAAAGATAGCGTCATGCAGACTCGTGGTGTTGCCATGTTTTAAGGCGGTTTTGACGGTAAACTCGATTTTGTGGAGTGTTTGTTCAACTAAAGCATGAATCTTGTGCTGAGGTGGTCCCTTGATAGTGGTATTCAGCGTCTATATTATATTTGTGTGCTGCGATCATGGCCTATGCAGTGATATGGGTCGGGGCTACCTGATTTTCCCTACTATATCCATTTTTTGGGATTGCAGTGAAAATCGATGAAATGAACAGTTGATATTAGTAAGGTTTATGTTGGATACGCTGCAAGTCAAACTCTGCATAAAAGTGGCCAATGCAAAAAAACTTGCTCTTTAAGCGGAATTGATGACGGCTCTGTTTGCGAATTTCAAACACCTTGTTTTGTTTGCTTCCCAAAGAAGTACACCGGAGTTCCTCTCGTCAAAATATTTGACGGAACAGTGTTAGGCGATCGAGATTCCAACACCTTTGAGAGCGTGCGGCGTGCAACTTGCTCATAATGTGCGTCAATTAACTCGGAGTCCACTGGCATCTGTTTCCTACCAAGAATAGATGGTATGTATCCTCTTGCAAGTTCAAAGGCACTGACAGGATTATTTACACGTAGAAGATTCGTTGCAAGTACGGCTCTTGAGGCGATTTCCTGAACCGTGAACGAAGTACCACGTGTGTTTCGTTTGTGCATTGCATCCTTGAGAATTCGCAGTGACATCTGACGTAGGGTGAAATTTGCACTTTCAACTGAACCGATTTTGCTATGTCTCCTCGCAGGACGAGGCTTCGGTTTGGTGCCATTTTTTTGCAACGTCTTGCAAAAATCATCATTGTCGAATTCCTGATCAAACGATATTGATTCAGGGGCTCCATTCACTGCGATCCAGTTAGTTTCAAAGATTCTTCCAGCTTCTTCCATATCTCTGGTAGACACGACAACCACATTGCAGAAGCGTGAAGCCAGGTCTTTCATATGGAGTATTGGGTACTTCTTCAATTCAACCACGTACATGAAATCGATTTGCACGTCCTCGTTAAATGTTCGAATTGGCCTTTTCAAGGATATCTTGCTCGCATTAAGGGACATCCAGTCGTCTTGCAGCTGGAGCACTTTTCCACAACAGCTTCGAGGGCTTGCTCTAAGAGTGGAGAAAGAACTCCGCCCCGTTTGCAGAGATCCCTCATGTCCTCTAGAGGCAAATGCGAGTACAGGTGAAGTTTTGAAGCGAACTCTTTCGCAGATCTTCCAATGAACCACGATTTTTTGCTACCTTCGTCTGCCGAGTCTCCATTGGTTCCAAGCAAAGCCCGCTGGGTTGCAAGGTAGCTTTGGAACTTGGATATTTGGCTCATAACAACATGAAGATGAGTTCGAGTTTCTCTACCTTCAGTAACATAGATCGGAAGCACGATTTTGCTATCCGATCCTTCCATTACACCTGGAGGTATATTAAGAACACGAGGTGTATGCGAATTGAGCACATCCGATTTGCTCAATACACAATTTCCAAGTAGAAGAGGACCATTGCCTTTCGTGATATAGAACGGAATAACGATTTTATTCCCTTTCAAATCTTCAAGAGGTAGTCTCCATATGCCGAATGTGAGCTCTGCATCACTGCAGTTCTGTCCATAACCATGGTAGAATGGCTCACAATCTAAGGACTCCAACTTGAATTCGATGCCCATCGCTAAAGACAGCGCTACTGCTGACTTAATTCCTCCGACGGATCGGGGGCAACCCTCGTCCAAGATAGGATTCGGGTCGCTGGGTATCAAATCAGACTTGGTAGGGATTCCACTTACCAGGCTCCTTTGCCCTTGGAATGCTTGGAGCCCGGACGAAAATACCCATTGAAGTTTTCAGGTATTCTGTTTCTTTCTGAATCTTCGTCATGGCGATCTTTTGCTTCTCGAATCTTCAAAGTGGCATAGCTCTGACGCTGGCACTTCAAATCACCTCGAGCGTGGTCCTTCCTTCCGCAGTCCATGCAGGCTTCTCCGACGAGTTCCGGCAGCATTGTTGACTTCTTCCTCTTGCCATCCCGATCGGATTTGTAATTGTCACCGTCGTTGCCGAAAGTCTTCCGCTTTTTTCCGTTGAAAGCGCGATGATTTGACTGGTTTCTGATCCTTGACTCTCGTTGACCATTCTCTTGACTTCCAAAGAAACTTCTAACTCTATGGTCAACTGCAGACTCAATTTGAGCCTTTATTACCTATGCTTCAGTTCTGTTGGTAGTTTGAGCAAAAGAGCGGAGTACATCCACCGCGTCATTCAGACTTAGGGTGCAACGACGACCAGAGGAAGCAATAGATTTGGCTATATCTCGAGTACCATCTAGTTTCTTAATATTATCGAAGATGGGCTTGGCATCTCGACACATATCATTGAACCGTCCCGTCACTTTCCTGATGGAGAGTTTGCCCGTACGGCTGGAACTCCCAGAGGCTCTTGCAATCGAAACAGCAAGCCTTCTAGTACTCAAAGATATCTTCTGTGCCTCATCCAAAGTCAACGTGAACTTTTTCTCAGCGCGTATCGTTCCCTTGCTTCGTTCCTCCGCCATTCCAATAAGTCTGAGCTTGGCATTGGTAAGGGACGCTTCTGAGAGAGAGGCGTTATTGAGCAGGGTTATTGCCAGTACTTCTCCGATTTGAGATTGACTGGTTGAGCCTGCTTTTATTAGGTGCTCTGCGGCGAGTCCGCGAAACCTAGACACATAACGGTTCAAGTCTTCATTGTTCTTGCGCTTGCAAGAAGTTACCTTATTGAAGGAATCAATGAGACGAGTTACCACGGAGATGGGAGGATCTTGGGCAATCAAGTCCATGATCTCTTGCACAGCTTTGACTTGATCTTCCTGCTTGTAATCGATCTTTCCTTGCTCTTGGGCTTCATCTACAAGACTTTGCTGAGCTTGGCGAAGACCTCGATCGTACAGTTGACGTCCAAGTGTGTGGAATACCGTTTTGTAGAATTTGTCTTCTCCCTTCTCGGCTGCGGTTACGATTAAGTCGACCCAACTTGCAACTTTCTTTCTCCACGATAGGAGGTCTTGGTCCGGCTCGAATAGCGGAGGGTTCATCATGCCAAAACCTTTCTCGAAGTCCTTTCCTGGGCCCATAACTGTGGTAAGCGCGGCGTAAGCGAAGGGGAGCGGGAAAGGAAGGCACAGTGAACGGGTACAAAGATCCCCCGGGATGCCGTTTCAGTCCCGTATTTGGCCGTTTAGTAGATAGGGTCACTAGAACGGTCGGTATTTCTCTCTGACCCCAAAACTCTGCCCCTCTCCTCACGCCCCGATCGGGCAGTGAGGGCTTCCTTATATAGCCGTTCGATAGCTATAGAATAGAAGATACATTAGACGATAGCCACTGTATTACCGGGAGCACAGTACAGTAGTACTGCCACCTGGCTGTTTAGGGGACAAATCAATGGATCTGCCAAGTCAGACCTGTCGTGGCCTGTGATTGGCCGAGACCGTTCGTACAGTATACACTGTACAACAGATGGGTAACACTACAGTAGATGACTGGCCGGTAACAGTACAGTGCCGTGCGGTACTCGAGTCTAGCAAACGCGCAAAATCTGGAAAAATCATATTTATTGTACTGAACAGCACGGTGTCATAAATACAATATCTCAAAAACGTACTGTAGGACTCATACCTTTGCACCACCAGTCGCAGACTGTCCCGCGATTCTAGGGAATAGCGGGACTCGATGTCGTTGCCCAGAAACATTGCATGTACACTATAGTACATTGAGACCACCTCCTTTTATTAGTCAGGAAAAAAACGTTTGTTTGTAGTCAGGGGTTTAAATATGTTCACCACACCTCCTGCGCTGTACGGCGCTCAAAGGACCCCTCGCCACGATCGCCAGAGGAACGTTCTCGTTAGGGACTTGACCAAAGCCGTTGTTGATCCTCGTGAGGGACTTCACCGTTCATGCCCAAACCTTTAATCCCCTCACCTCGCTCAATGCCGCTGCCTCCGCGAAGCATAGGAGATACGATTCTTTTATTGCAACCTCCGTGAGAAGTAGGCTCGTGCCTATTCCTACATCTACTCTCGGAGGGTGGCACCCGGACGCTTATTGGGTGCTAACTGACGTCGCGCGGAACGTGGCCGTTAGGGCGATGGAGGCATATGGTAAGGTCCGTGCGGTACTTACTTAGAGACACGCTGCCGCGGCCGTAATGTCCAACGCAGCCTGTCTGCTGGGGGCCTCGAGCCGGCTTTTTAGGGTAATTTCAGAGGTATTACTGGGCACCCTGTAGGATATTCCGGGGCACAACCGACCATATTTTTCAAATTTTAAATCACCCCACATTTTCCCCCGTTCATGGCCGGACATACGGGCGATGGGAAGCCGCGGCGGCACTGATTATTATCTACTGTACCCTATGAACAATTGACTTCAGGAAAATTCAGTAAACCCAGTCAAGAAAATTAACCCCCATATCATATCTTTGATCCTCCTAATACAGTACAGTACCAGTTTTTATTTTCTTGCAAGACAGGTGTGACGGCAAAAAACAAGTACGACCAAGCTGCAGAAATGAAAGGGAGATCAAACCATCAAACCCCACCTTGTCTCCCAAATGCACGGTACAGAGCTACAGTGCAGGAGGTATGTACAACATCACCAATACGGTAATCACTTGCAAGATTACCCCGACACCATAGGACTTGAAGGCGGCTTGAAGGCGGCTTTCAGTAAGGAGTCGAAATAAATACTCATCACACGAATTTTCAACTTCCGCAATGATCCAGGGTATCAAAACCATCCTACTTCATCATACCGCTTTTCAACTTGGAGCGAGCGGAAGTAAGTTTTGATTCCGGCGTCGTACAATCCATGCATCAGCAAGTTGTCGAACAGCGCCTCACCTACGCCATCTTCATCCACCCAGGGCCAACTCCACTTGCGTGCCCAACGTTGGAGCGCACGATAAATTGGTGGCAGGGCCGCGATCAGAAGGAAGGAGTCCAACGTGAGCACGATAATTGAAATAGCGTTTGATCCCGATTCCCCTTCCGTTTCGTCTCCCGAGGAAAGCCGCAACGCAGCCCAGACTGCCAACCCCAACGCAAAAACCATAACGATGCAGGCCACGTACAGTACCCATATAAACGTGATGAACATGCTTTTGTACGTGAACACCACGCCGTGTTCATCCTCAATTTTCACTTCCTGGTCCTCGTCCGGGTCCGGATAAGCCGTCACCCCTTTCGGTAAAACAGATCCCCGCCACAGCCCTGTAGCTTCGGCAACTGCCGTCACTTGCCCGTTTATGGCAGTCGAGTAACGTGCCATATCCACCACTAGCGTGCGCTTGTAGTCCCCAGAGGGAGATGTCAGTAACAGCATTGACGAAACATGCGCCGTCGTTGTGGTGTACATTTTGACTTTCACGTTTTGGCCTAGGAACTGGTTGATCATTCTGCGCTCCGCGTCCTGGATCTGACAGCTTTCACTCATCATCCCGACCCACTCCATCACTCCGTCCCACTGCGAACTCTTGCGATACTCGCTGGATTTCAGCACCGACATGTCCAAATAGCTGTTGCCAATTAAAAGATGGGTCTGACTTACCATCGACTCCCAGAATGCAATAACTTGGAAGCTACGCATGGTTATGTCATACGGCTGCTCCTGCCGCATCATGAACGAGTGTTCTGCACTGTATGCTCCCTCGCCTATGGTTTCCAATGCCCATGCCTTCCACCCGCTGATGCTCCAAACCGTTCGAATATCTTCATTCGCCGCCGCGACAGTCACTGCATCTGTCAACACCGCTGTCGCCAGGGCCAACGTCACTCCCCTTACGTAGATCCCACCACCACCGATGACAGACAACCCGTTTTGATGGGCCGTGTACAAAGTGGGTCCGTAGTATATCGACTTGTCAAACTGACGCAGCATGTAGTCATCAACGATAAGCCCCCTACCGGCAACCCCCATAACCGTTTCAAGTTTCCTCCAAAAGTCCGTCCCAAATTCAACTTCAGTCCGGTCATAGACCCGCACGACGGGGCATACCATGTACGGAAACATTCCAAAGTCTTCCCAGTCTAGTGCCTTGTAAATCTGTTTTCGCTCCTCAGTTGGGGTCTCCAGCATTACCAGACGATCTAACCAGATGCGCACCGTGCTCTTCCCATGTTCGGCTGCTATAGTCATGCAAGACCGAACAATCTGGCTCCACCGAAAGTCGTTGAGAAAATCGCTCGTTAGCTCTATTCTCTCTTGCGACATGCTGCCCTTTTCATCATCACAGCTACCATCTTCGTTGAGCTTGTACATTCTTCTTGTGATATTCACCGTGGAACCCTTGTAGCTGATTGCGAAAAGCATGGCATCTTCCACAGCAAGGGGCCCCTTCACAGCCTCGACATGTTTCCCGTTGATTAGCTCCTTCCTGAAGGCTTGCCAGTCTGCATGGTCCGCTACGTTGATAACACGACTAAAGCCCCTCAGGTATCTCTCACGAGCAAGTTCAGCAAGTTCCCTACCCTTCTTCTTGGAGATTTCGTTGTACAAGTAGTCGCCCGATGCAGCCAAGGATGTTATGCTGTCAAGGCGTGTCAAATCAACTTGGTAGTTGAACGGAATGGCAGCACCAGAGACATTTGATGCCAAGGCTTGGTAAAAGTAGAGGTTTCCGTGAGTGTCCATCTGGTGAGCGAGGGAGTCGACAAGATCAAAGCTGCGGACCCTGTTATGGAATCGCTGAAGCGGATGGTATTTGTGGCGACTGGATTCTCGGCCGTACACTTTGTAATACTGACCTTTAGCAAGGTGAGAAGCAAACTGGACGGCATCCCGGCGGATGTTGGCAAAGGTGAAGTTGGTTAACTTGCCGAGAAAACGGGTAAGGAAAAAAAGGTTCAAGATGGATACAAGAAAATCGACACAGGAACGGCGAGGCACCTTGCAGGGCTCTTCAGTATAGGGGAGAATGGGATTCATGGAGGATGGCCCGGGTTTCAGAGGTTGCCCCGAGCCAAATTGGAGAGAGCTTGACGGGGCGGGGAAAGAAGCGGTAGACATTATGACGCACAGTGGAAGTGGGAATGATGACCGTCAGGAATTGGAGCCACGGAGCCGGTGTCATGAAGCAGCGAAGTGTGTTGGAAAAGCGGACTATTTAACACGCAGTTTTACTGAATAGGATTTTGTTTGTCCCTTGAACACTAGAAATGAGAAATTAAATTGGTAAAAAATATCATCATTGAATGTGGAGGATTGGCGTAGCCATCCACTTTAGTTGCCGTCGAAGACGACTGCTTAATGGAAGATTCTTGGCAGTCCCGAAAGTGGCGGGGTAAGGTTGCTAATGAGTGAATGTGAATGTGCGAAAATCGTGAGTTATACAGAGCAAATGAAGAGATCATCATATCTTCTCATATATGTGATATCCAGATGACAGTAAATTACATAGAGAAGATTACCGTTCTTTGGGCCAGCTGTCGTTGATACGAAATTTCAGTACATTGTTATATTGCATGGGTTGATGATTTATGTATTCCTTAATGGTCAATACAGTACAGTAAAGTACTTTATTTAGGGCGTTGAACCATCTTGATCTTTACATTACATGAAGTAAAGATGATTACACATCTTGATAGCTGCCTGCAGGTACCTCGTCGGGAATCGTTACAGTACATGTACTGTAGTCAACGCGGTAGAAGGCATTTCATTATACACTTGGTTTAGAGCCATTCAATTGTAAGTGCAGTACAGTACAGCACAATGGTACATTATCGTTCATACAGTAATCTCCCGAAAATCTCATACCTTTCCCAATCGAACTTACCGTACGTGCCGCTGCCTACATAACTGTACCATTCTTACGGGCAGCAATGCATCGTACGGAGCACAAACTGCAGTCCCGATTGCCTTGCGTATCCCAACGCCACAGTGTAGTGCCCCTCTACCCCTCTATATTGAGTACAGCACTATCCAGAAGCATTGTGAGTAAACTAGTAGCTGTACTGTACAGTACGTGCCTCGCAAATTATTTCTCTTAATAAGTAAGTTGAAAATATCAATAGGGCGGACATTGTTGATTCCTTGACAGGTGACTTCTTATTGTTCAATCTGTTTCTTTGAAGTACTGTACAGGAATACAATTGTATCTCAAACGCAGCATGGGTTGATATCGTATCTTCCAGTATGAAAATAATGATATGTACCGTACTGTCGTACTGTGCCGTACCGTACAGTACTGTACAGTACCGTACAAGTAATCAAGGAATAACAAGACTCTATACAGTACAGTCTTGATTGTAAATGAGTAAATCTCTCTCTCTTACCATATTATTGGTGAGATGCGGGGTCCGGCAATAAATCCAAGAAAATACACCGTTCGAATGATTGGCCCACCTGGGAGCGGGAATAGTCCGGAGCCCGATAGCTGCACGTGTATTAGAACTCCCGCATTCTTTAGTACGGTAATAGCTCATGCGCAACTGATGCATGAATTTGCCTTTCTTTACCCGAAAGACTGATTCTTGGAGATGGATAGTTTCAATTAGTTTCGCCTGGCATGGACTCTACGCGGGCTACACTTTCACCAATGAAACTATTATCGCACTAAGTTTTGAACTGAACTATACAGGTAAATCAATATTAGCCTCTGTTATATGTACATACATAACGTCAAGCAATGGACTCATGTTAACCAACCGAACAAGGAAGATGGTATTGGTTCATTCAATATTCAGAGTGTTACAGGTTGACCGACCGATCAGTTACGAATTACGGTAATTGGATGGAAAACATCGACCCCATATAGGAGTCACAATGATGACGACTACAAACACCGACGACCGCGGGGCGTCATTACTGCGTTGATGGATGCGCGCGTGAATAGTAGCGTCTGAGGTGTGGCATTTCCAGGTACAAAATCTTCGCGAAGCGAGGTAGTCGCGAGAGATGGCGCGCCGAGGAAGTCAAAAACCAGGAGCTGGAATCGGAATCCCAGGGCATGTTGTTTTACTATAATTGAACTGAATAGGCAGTCTGCAACAAGTGTTCACGAATACCGACACGCTCAGTTCCTGCTCAACTCTTCGAGCTGTGGGAAACTCAGTATATGAGTTTGTGGCATGAGTCAAGGATTAAATTTTCAAGCGGCGTTTTGAACTGGGGAGGGATACGGTATTTATGCGCCCGTTACTTACGTAGGGTGTTCACCGAAAACATAGCCCTTAAGGCGGCTTTTAGTCAGGAGGTAAACATATGTTCACTATACCGACTGACCGACTAATCAGTTGAGAGCTGGAACTAAAATGCGTTACCTTTTTACGCGACTATCCGCGACGGCCTCCTTGACGACTTCCGCCCCCTTCTCAACACTTCCGCTGCCGTCCACTGATCAATACACCTCAGGGGAGAGGAGCACGATGGTCGACCGTTGCTTAGGCAACCCAGTATTCTGCGGCCTCCAGCACTCCCCTACCTGCCTAGAAAGCAAGTACACTGTTCCCTCTCTCCTCGATACAGTGAGTCATTATGCATCAACCTGCAGAGGGGGTGCCGGTGCGGTGCACCGTCACAACCGTCTTTGGGGTATTCTCTACCGCTAACTCACTAGCCCGGCCATTTTCTTCACCGCAATTCTGGAGCGAGTCTTTGCCGACGACCTCTACAAGAGCCCAACCGAGCAATGCCCACTGGACTTCGTCATCGACAACCCTCTATTCGTGCCCACCCTACCGGGTCTTGATTAATAAGTAGACCATGCGGATTGGTGCTACATAGATATCTCCGGAAGAGTTTCACGCCGCTCCAGTGTACTGGAAGTGGCTGACTTACATGCTTACTCAGAAAATTGACAGCGACGGCAATGTCTGGACGTGTGCTCAAATAGAGTAGATTTCCAATGGTTTCCCTGCATGGTATACTTTCATTGACGAAGCTTCAAAATCTGTTCTCTTTCCTTTTCGGTAAGAGCACTATAACTACCTGGATCTATAGGGGTTCGAATGGGCCGTGATTCATTTATGCATGGAGGACATTTGTAAGACCTTTTCAATACAAAGTTCTTGTGATAAGAAGAAATTGTTGTCCATGCGGACAATCTTGACCCCAAGCAAACTGCTAACAGGGCCGAGCTCAGTCAGTCTGAGTGATTTCTGCAGTCCTTTCTTGACATCATTTACACCTGATTCGGACCCTGGGATGACAACAATGTCGTCAATCTACTCCAGGACAATTACTTTTGTGCCGTTTTCATTCTTAATGTATCCACTTTCCGCATGTTAGAGCGACTGGAAACCCAGTTTAGTCAGTGTGTCTCGCAATAAACGGTACCATACTCTGCCAGCGTGCTTAAGACCACATGTAACCTTGATAAGTCGACAAACGTGGTCTGGTTTTTGTGGGAACCCTTTGGGCTGGTTCATTGAAGTTTTCTCCTCAAGTGTACTATATAATAATGCACTTTTCACATCAAAATGATGTACGATTGCTCCTTCGAGGGCAGTTGTGCCGAGAACAAATCGGATGGGAGTGGCATCAACGACCACAGAAAATATTTTGTGGTAGTGAAACCTAGTTCGTCTGCATCCTAAGGCCATAGGTTGAGCTATATACTTGTCAATGGTGTTATTCAAGTTTCTCTTGATTTCTAGCGCTAGTTTGCAAGGTAGTATGATTTCTCCCGCCCTGGGACTAACTACAAGTTCTACGATTCTCGATTTCAATCAGATCCTTTTGAGTGGATTTATTACATTCTTCCCTTTAAGGAGAAGCTAGGGCTTCTTTAAGTGTTGGTTCGTCGGAATTGGCTGAGTTCGCTGATGTGATGACATTAGCAGAGGATTGGTTTCTATTGGTCTGGTTTCTAATTCTAGCGCGTCTTCTTACGGGGGCAGGTTTGTAGGTTAGCAGGTCTTGTACCTGATCAGATATCAGTTAATTTGTCTGCTGGGAGCTTTCTTCATTTTCTGAGTCATCATCGTCGTCCCCAGAATTGATTTCTTCGATGTCCATAGTGTCTGAGGTATTTTAATTATCTGGTGAATTTTGCGAATCTGCTTCGAGCAGCGATATTGTGATTGGTATTGGTAAATGCGGGTTACCCGAGGAAAATTCTTTCATCATATTTTACGCATCTTGTGCGGACTATTTTCTTATTATTTGGATTGCAACGCGTAGCACGGCTCTATTTCCAGATCTCATTAATATCATAGGCCAGGCTTTACGGTCTAGCTTTTACTTTTGGCAGATGGAGTGTGGACAAACGCACAACATCCAAATATTTTAACTCCACGTATTTTTGGAGATTTTTCATGTAAGATTTCATAGGGTGGTTTTTGCTTCAATGTACTGTGCGAACATGTGTTTTATATGAACAAAACATGAAGCAGAGCTTCTCTCCAGAATTATTTGCTGAGTCTAGCCTGCCTTAGCATAGGTATGATTTTTTACATTAATGTGCGATTCAAGAGTTCCACAATTCCATTGGATTCTGGGTTATAAGGTGCTTTGGTTTCATTAATTATGCATTCTTGGTTCAGTAAGGCTTTTTTTTAGCGTTTAAGGACTCTGAGCCGTTGTCAGAATGGAATTGGGCTATGTACTTCTTATATTGTCGTTTGAACATTTTGAGGAATACGTTGAGCATGTCACTCGTTTCGTTCTCTCGACGTAGTAAGTATACTCAAAAGTAACGGCTAGCACCATCCAAAAAATGTAGGAAGTATTTTGACTTCGTCCAGCTTTATCTTTGAATGGGCCTACAAATATCAGAGAATATCACATATCCCATTGAATCAATTGTTGCAGTGAGCCTTAGTTTGTGCGTACCTCTGACCTGCTTTTCTTCAACTCAGATGTTGCAGCCAGTTCTCTCGAGCTTTACATCGTTTTCGTTACCGCATTCCTGTTTCCTTTTGATAGCTTGCTAGGTGGCATATGTTTAACGATACTCATTTTTGATGCCATGTGTTGAATATTTATTTCGAATCCTGAAAATATTCTTTTCCGTCCGATTATGCGATGTGCGTGTTATTTGATTCATCATTCAATTGCATGTGATTAGCCCTGACTCGTGGTTTATGGTTACTAATCTCCGCTTCTATCCAGTACAGGCCGTCGTTTCCATTTTCAGAAGTACCTATTGATCCATCGTGTTTGCTTTTGTAAAAAGAGCATTTCCCGTTACCCATGTGGACTTGGATACATCGATCATCCATGCTGGGTACTGATAGCAAGTTAATGCCTTTTTGAGGCACAATGAGTAAGTTAGCTAGGCGTACCCATATTTCATAACCATTCTTATCGCATTTGAACTTTAGGTCAATTTTGCCTGCTTGTGTGCTTTATACTGTGCTTGAGTCTTCAAGTGCAATTTCTTGGTTTCGTGTATTCAATAATTTGGAAAATATTTTTTTGTCGAAGCACATCTGGTTGGCTGCCCCACTGTAAACGATGAGTTTTCATTGAGTCGATAACATTACTGTTCTTGTTGATGCAAGGATAGCCTTTCTTGGCTGTTCTTTTGCATGGGCTAGTAGCAGCTTCCTTTTCGCACCTCTGGAAATATTTCTTCCTCAGTCATATTTGGGCTTTCCTTTGTAGTTTCTTGACGCAGGGTTCAAGAAACATTCGCTTGCTTTATGTCCTTTCTTGCTGCAGTAATGATAAGTTAGCATTTTGCCTTTTGAGAACACTGCCAGGCCATCCGACTTGTCAGAGTTGGATACCTGGGGCTTTTCTTTGTATTCTTCGATGAGCCTCGTTCTCACTGCACCCCATGCAGTTTTGTCCTCATGCATGGTTTAAATGGCTGCAACTGTTGACTCGTAGTCTGCGCGTTCTTTGATTCATTACAGTAAAATCGATACTTGCATCAGTTCACTTAGTTTTATTCCAGCGTTATTAAACTTGGTGAAGCAAGTATCAAGGTCTCCAATGGGCTTTGAAATGTTTTATCGGAGATTAGTACTATTCTAAACACTTTGGTAAATGTACTTAGCATGTTGCTGGTTATTTTTCCTGCATAACAAGTCGACAGTCTTTTCCACATTTCATGTGGGTCTTTAGAATATTTTTGCACGACATTGAGAGGTTTGGCTCCGAGCGCTATTTTGAGTATGGCGAGTGCTTCGGCCTTGCCTTTGTTGTACGATGCCAGCGAGGCTGCATAATTGTAATCTCCTTCACTCGGTCCCTCTTCGATTCAATCTGCGGTACCAGTAAAATTCTTGGATATAAGGATTGCTTCAAATCGTAGCTTCTGTAGGTGAAAAATTTCTGAGACCTTTTCGCTAAACTTCGGTACAGATAGTTTAGGGGATTTAGGGGATTAGTTACCGGCCTGGTGGGGATTTGGGTGGCCGAGGGGATTTGTTGCACATGTTATTTATATGTTGCGATAAGGCTTGTATGGTCCTTGGAAGTATTCAGGAGTGCTTCATTGTCTTTCTAACAACAGTTGAAGGCATAGAAGTAAAAATATTTTGGGTTATGACAATTTTTCGAAAATGTCGATTTTGCCTATTTTTGGTGCGGTTGTACCGTTAGGGGATTTAGGGGATTTAGGGGTTTTTAGGGGATTTAGGGGTTTTAGGGGTTTTTAGGGTTATTTTTAGGGGTTTTAGGGTTTTTTAGGGGTTTTTAGGGGATTTAGGGGATTAGGGGTTTTTTTAGGGTTTTAGGGGTTTTTAGTTACCGGCCTGGTGGGGATTTGGGTGGCCGAGGGGATTTGTTGCACATGTTATTTATATGTTGCGATAAGGCTTGTATGGTACTTGGAAGTATTCAGGAGTGCTTCATTGTCTTCCTAACAACAGTTGAAGGCATAGAAGTAAAAATATTTTGGGTTATGACAATTTTTCGAAAATGTCGATTTTGCCTATTTTTGATGCGGTTGTACCGTTTTTTCTAGGAAATGGATTACAGACCTATATTAACCCGTTATTATTTAAGAAATGGATGGAGTAGGCAGTTTAGGATTAGGGGTTTTTAGGGGTTTTAGGGGTTTTTAGGGGTTTTAGGGGTTTTAGGGGATTTAGGGGTTTTAGGGGATTTAGGGGATTTAGGGGTTTTAGGGGATTTTTAGGGGATTTAGGGGATTTAGGATTAGGGTTTTTTAGGGGTTTTAGGGGATTATTAGGGGATTTAGGGGATTTAGGGGATTTAGGGGTTTTTAGGGGTTTTTAGGGTTTTAGGGGTTTTTAGGGATTTAGGGGATTAGGGGTTTTAGGGTTTTAGGGATTTAGGGGTTTTTAGGGGATTTTTAGGGGATTTAGGGGTTTTTTTAGGGGATTTAGGGGATTTAGGGGTTTTTTAGGGGTTTAGGGGTTTTTTAGGGGTTTTAGGGGATTTAGGGGATTTAGGGGTTTAGGGGTTTAGGGGATTAGGGGTTTAGGGGTTTTAGGGGTTTAGGGGATTTAGGGGATTTTTTAGGGGTTTTAGGGGTTTAGGGGTTTATTTAGGGGATTTAGGGGTTTTTATTTAGGGGATTTAGGGGTTTTTTAGGGGATTTAGGGGATTTTAGGGGATTTTAGGGGATTTAGGGGTTTTAGGGGATTTAGGGGATTTAGGGGATTTAGGGGTTTTAGGGGTTTTAGGGGTTTAGGGTTTTAGGGGTTTTTAGGGGATTTAGGGGTTTTAGGGGTTTTAGGGTTTAGGGGATTTAGGGGATTAGGGGATTAGGGGATTTAGGGGTTTTAGGGTTTAGGGGTTTTTTAGGGGTTTTATTAGGGATTTAGGGGTTTAGGGGTTTTAGGGGATT